>JBBPCZ010108512.1:0-10743 GCA_037974445.1 Brycinus macrolepidotus
CAAGCGTCGTCTGAAGACCCACCTCTTCAAGGAGCACCTTGGTGACTAACTATGCCTCTCGTTTCTGCTTATTTATTCTTCCCCATCTCCCCCCTCAAAAAAAAAAAAAACACCTTACTCTTATCTTCATGCCTTCCTTACTTTTGCCTTAACTTCTGACTTTTCTTGACAAGTATTGTCTAGATGTACTTAGCCTGCAGTAACTTGGTTGAATAGCGGACATTGATTTAAGTATAGCTTTACAGGTTTAATGGAATAGACATGGACTACTTGAGCACAGATGTACGTCGCTCTGGATAAGAGCGTCAGCTAAATGCCGTGAATGTAAATGTAAATGTAAATGATCTATCTATCTATCTATCTATCTATCTACTTATCATGTGCAGTATCTCCACTGTGTGCAATAACAGACTCGATACAAATTTATTTATACCAAGTCATAAATAAGTGTATTTATTTATCTATAATATTTTATCTTCCACTCTTATTGACCACAGCGTTGTATGTATATCGTATACTGTATTTAGTACAGAATATTACAGTACAGAGTGTTTTCTGGAGAGTTTATTTTGACTGTATACTATATTTTATATTGTTCTTGTCTCTGAATCTATATGCAGATGTAATATAAGCAATTTCCTCTGGGATCAATACAGTTTTCTGATTCTGATTCTGATTTACAGGCTAGTTTTCGCTCTGTGCTGATGAGACTCCTGCTGTCTGTTTCAAATTCTCTGCAGATTTTTATAAGTGGATAAAAGGACATTTATCACGATTACAATAAACACTGTCATATCGCTCACCCCTATCTGTGAGACACTCAGAACGACAGTGACATAATTTACCACATATCATCACATTTCCCAGCCTCAGATCAGACCTTCACAATGATTCCACTTTCGATCAAAATACAGCCCTGCAAGTGCTGCGGACGGACTGGAAAGCACTGAAGGAGGAGAAACGATCACCCAGATGATTCGTCTGTTTTCCAGACGCAAGTCCACATTTCACACACAGCAGCAGCCTTACTATGGCTTCTATAGTTTAAATATTGTGGAAAACAAAATATCATTGGAAGTAGAGCCATTCTCAACCAATCAGCTCTCAGAACTAACTAACTAATCTCTCTTCTCTCTCCCTCTGTATCATTCTCTCTTCTCTCTCTTTGTCTCTATCTCTCTCTCTCTCCCCCTCCTCTCTCTCTGCATCTGTATCACTCTTCTCTCTTTGTCTTTCTCTCTCTCTCTCTTACTATGTCTGTTTCTTTCACTCTCCTTTCTCTCTCTCTCTCTTACTCCGTCTCTCTCTCTCTTTCTGTCACTCTCCCTCTTACTCTCTTCTCTCTCTCTTTCTGTGTCTGTCTCTCTCTCTCTCTCTCTCTCTCTCACTCTCTCTCTCTTTCAGCAGTATGGGCAATACTGATTCCTGTGCACTGTGTGTATGAGGAGCTGATGTATGTGTAAAGGGTGTGTGTGTGTGTGTGAGTGCTCCAGGACTGGGCTGAGACTGAGAAAACATGAAAAGAATTAGAGACGCTACGACCCCCCGCCCTCACCCTCACCCCCCCCCCCTTCCCCGCCCCTCCCAGACTACACACACTCCCTACAAACCTCCACATGCTGATTCAGCACAAACTGGATTTCACACTGCCCGTCTCAGCCCGTCCTCGCTGAATTCTCAATTATTCCACTCAGAACGTCCCAAACTCCCACTCTCAGGCTTCAAATGCCTGGGGACGACTTGCCTTCTCTGGAACTTTTTCTCTCACTGTTACGGCCACCGGACGCCACATGAGCCTCATCAGAGTCACCCAAGAGCAGTGTAAGATCGAGAGTGACCGCACGGCCAGTCCACACGACCTCTGTCACATAAACATTTTCAAAGTGAAACTTAGCTCTTCTATTTATCCTCCTAATGTGAATGTACACTACAGGCCAGAAGTTCGGCCCACCCTCAGATTAAAAACAAAACAAAAAAAAAAAGATTACAAGAAAATGGTAGAAACACTTATAACAAACGCAACTGGTTTTCAATATTTTTAAGTCTGTAGTAACACACTATTTCGCCACAAAGGCTCAAACTAATGGTTCTAAAGAGACACATCAGGTTTGTCTTTAGTCACTGACATTCACTTTGTGTTGATCATGAAAAAAGAAAAGTATCACACAATTCCTTCTGGTTTATGTATCACCGGACAAACTTTCATTCAAAAGGATAATGACCCCAAACATTCTTCAAAATTACGCCAAAATTATATCCAGTCCAGAGAAAAGCAAAAAGTTTTGAGAATGATATCTCGGCCCCCCCGAGTCTCCAGATCTTTTTCCCATTGAGCTGGATGGGACAAAATGAGCTCCAGCAAATGTGACAGAACTGTTTGCTGCTGGAAAAGGTGCTGGGAGGGTTTGGACACAAGTTATTTCCAAAAATCGCTGGAAAGGATGCTGCAAATCTGTGCTGCTGTGATAAAAGCAAGGGTGATAAAACTGCACTTACAGCATATATTACTACATTACACTTCAAAACCAGTTACATTTGTTTTACGTATTTCTAACATCTTCTTGTAATAAAATTTTGAAATGTTTGGGTGGGCCCAAACTTCTGGCCAGTAGTGTTTATGTATGGAGGATGTGTTCATCCCTTAGAAGCCACAGTTCTTAATAGCAATGACACACATCCTTAATTTTCAACCATGACCAATCAAGCTTATAACAATGTAGTAACACAAAAGTACACATAATGTAATAAGCATGTAATAAACACAAATTTTGTAATAAACTGTAGTAAGTAAATAATGTACAAGATAAATACATTCTAATAATGCAGAATGAATGCATGAATACTGAATACACAATACAGCAGCATAAAATAACTAATTAGGATGTTTTCAGGTGAATCACATGACTGAAAAAGAAGCTGATTAAACTTGACTAAAATGACCAGATTTACGGCAAAGAAAACGTGAACCAATTTTATCATCCGTTTCACTAAGAAGGAGGTTTTCCTTCAATATGACTGAGAAAAAGCACCATAATTCTGTCCAACCGCTGATGTAAAACTGTGAAACTGAACTGAACCGAACTGAACGGAGCTGAATTGAAGTGAATTGAGCAGTAACTGAGTTCATTCTGAGTGGAAGCGCCGCAGGCGGTCTTGGGGGGCTTCTCGAGTGGCAGTCAGGAGGAAAAGCCTCTTTAGCAGAAAAAACAATTACGGCTGACCCCTGACACAACACGGGCCGCTCCGCAGCAAAAGCCACTCTGCCACTTTAATTACTCCCAACAGCAGTCAAACGGAGAGACAAATGGACAACGGACCCCGACGTCCAGACCTGGAAGCTGTTTCCCCCCTCTACTTCCACCTTAACACCCCACCGGCACACATGTTTACTTTTAAAGAAACACTTCACCCCAAAACTCGACCAATTAAAGGAAAATCGAGCTGACCGCTCTCTGGGAGTTGAATTAGCATTTGCAGTACATCCACACAAACACTTTATGCTTAACATTCAGCTCATTTAACTCAATGCACCACCAAGTCACCAACTGTCCCTGGACAAAAATCAATAGGACTAAAGCACTATAACTGAGAAAAAGCACCATAATTCTGCAGATCAAATTAATAAAACTACGTAATTTATTTTAAGCAAAATTATTTAAATAATCGCTGGATTGTCGATCGCACATTTGGGGCAAAAGTCTTCTGATTTTAACCTTTCAACCTCTAGTTCATTTATTTTTGTATAAATGAATAAATAAAATATATTAGTAGAACTGAGATAAAAAATATGGAAACTGAAACTTTAGACAAGGTAACAGGCCCCTCAATTCTGCTGTTCTCTAGAGAACAAGGAGGGAGAAGTTTTACCATCAGCTCAAAATGCAGCTGCACTAATATTGGAATGGCCTTGTTGGGCAATTGCTGATATCTGATATGTTTAATGTACATACCGATGCCGACACCAATTATAGCCATAATTGGTGTCGGCCAATTTATTATGATATTTATATTTATAAAATATTTTGGAGAACTCATACCCCCCAACTCAACATAGCTCTGAAAATACTGTGAGTGCCTAATCCCTCCAACCTACCCACCCAACACGTATCTCTTGCTCTATTTTGATAACTCTCATGCCATCCGACCCCTCACTCAACATGTCTCCCGATATTTTCGAGAACTGAGTGCCCCCCAAAAAACTCTAAACAGCTGCTCAAAACCTTTGATCAAAACCACCACATCTGAATATTCTCAAAACCTTGCACGTCAAACTTGGGTGTGAAAATTTATGGGCGATATTATCGAAAACCACATGGCGGCACTCTTCTAATACCGCTGCAGTTCTACCGGTACCAACACTGATACAGACACAAATTGGGAAATTAGAACTTGATACATTACAGAACAATATAGAACACACTATTTCTGTAGGGTAACACAGAAACATCTGTAAGATGCTGATATTCTTCTTTTTTAACAAAGATCAGCACCCAAGTTAGCCTAGATCAGCAGATCCAGTCCTGGAGACCCCCTGCCTTCCACAATATAGTCTTTTTTCTGCTCCCAACACACCTAATCCAACTCAACAGCTCAATACCCAACTGTTCTTGAGTTGAGGGGGGGTAAACACTAAACTGTGCAGCACAGGGGGTCCTCAAAAAGAGGTTTGGGAACCATTAGCCTGAATTGTTACAGGAGCCATCATCAATAGATGGTAATGCCAAATTAAAGGAGTGTCACATTAGTCCAGGCACAATGGAAATATTTTATTTTGCACCAGAATGGTTTTCTTGGTATCAGATAGAGATGTTTACCAATGCAGCCTTCAAAAACTGAGCAACATGAGCCAATATGTTTTACATCATTTGGCAGACATTTTTATTTAGTCTAACTTATTTTTGTGTATCACAGATGTGGACGAATGTAGTGTTAGGAGTCTAGCCCAAGGACTCTTACTGGTGTGAGGTGTGTCGCCCAGGGTGGGAATCAAACCCCACTCTCCTGCTTGGAAGACATCAATGTTACCCACTACACTAACCAACCATTCATTCAACAATTACATCTGACAACCCACTCTGAATATTCCAGACAAAACACCACACATATTCAGGGAGTGAAGTGTGATAACAGGCTATTAAAGAATCTTAATGAATAATAAACAGCTGGTAGCCTAGTGGTTAGGGCGTTCGCCCTGCAATCAGGAAGTCGTGGGTTCAATTCCCAAGACCGCTAGGCACCTCTGAGGTACCCTTGAGTAAGGTACTGCCCCCTGGGTGCTGTGTTCCTGGCTGCCCGCTGCTTCACTTGGTGAATGGGTTAAATACAGAGGATAAATTTCGTGCTGTTCACACTGTGTGCTGTGGTGTGTTCATGTATGACCGAATGATCACTATCACTTTTCCTGCTCAAGGAGGGCGAGGATGCTGTGAATGCTGTAAAAATCAGCGCGGACCACCGTAACAGCTACACAGAAGTGGGGGTCAATGCGATCTTCTTTGAAGCTTGGGTGGAGAAATCACCCAAGCAGCAACTGTAGAATCCCCACTTCATCACGAACATAGACATCAGTGTGAGCAGCAGCTGCTGAGACTTCATTCTGCACATTGAGGGTCTGGCAGCTGTCTGAGGGGGTCTGAACTCAGGGTTAAGTGCAGTCTGTTCGGACTGACGGTGGGCTGGGGGCCACGAGGGAGTCCTGAAACACACTCCACATCCCTCCTTCTCCCTCTGAGAGAGGAATAATTACGCGGAGAGGGGGAAACGGGGAAAGACCACCAGGGTGGAGAGTAGATCTGGCCCACACCAGAGAGAGCAGACAGCAGGAGAGGAGCTGCGGTGGGGAACGAGGAGGCTTGGTGAATCCCATTACTTCAGGACTGAGCGCAGTGTGTGTGCGCGACCCACCAATAAGGAGCTCTGACACTGAAATTAATGAGATAAAAATCCTGATAAACAATAACATTGTCCAAAATTATTTTATATTCACCCTTTTGATTAAATTTTGGATTTATTTATTATTTTATACATATTTTTTTGCATTATTCTAAAACACTTTTGGTTAAACAGTGCTTTATTGAGACACCTGTTTTTAATTGTTGCCCTTTTTAAACTCAAATAAACAACAGAAACATAAACAATATTAATACTGTAGCAATGAGACACACCTCCTAATGGTGCTGATTACTGGTAATTAATAATGCATATAATAATAATAATAATAATAATAACATTAAAATCCCAGTATCAGTCAGGCCCTAATACACACTTTCATATGCAGCCTAAGATAAATAATATTAATATTGTAGCACTGAGAGTGGAGCCACAAGTCTTTATGGTTTTGATTATATTAATCCAAATATTATTATCAGTATAATAATTAACAATAATAATAAAACCTCAGTATCAGTCAGGCTCTAATACACACTTTCATATGCAGCCTAAGATAAATAATATTAATATTGTAGCACTGAGGGTGGAGCCACACCTCTTTATGGTTTCAATTACTGGTAATTAATAATATTACTATAAATTATACGAATTAATAATAATAAAACCTCAGTATCAGTCGGGCCCTAGTGCAGACTTTATATGGAGCCTAGGACAAGACACGTCCATTTCTCACGAAGGACAGACAGTAATTTAAGCTTTAATTGCTTGACACCAATTCAGCTGCTGGATTAATTTGGTTGGCAATTGGTTGGTAATTTGGGAACTCCATCATTTAGCGCGTTGAATAAATGGATCTGGTAGAGTCTGACTCTTTGAATGTGACCCCCCGCTAAAAGGCAAAGTCAGAAAAAAAATTAACATTTTCCTCCAAGATAATAAGCTGCCTTTTCAGAAACTGACTATAAAATCCATTTTCAGTCCATGCAGTGTTTGATCATTCATCCAGACTAAGGATATTTTTATAATCTGCATTCTGGAAGTGCAAAAACTCAAGTTTAGGTATCAAGAGACCGAGTCAGACTGTCTGAAGAGCTTTACACCATCATGAATCTCATAGTAATAGAGATTTTTTCCCCAATAAATGTGTATATAATGTAATTGTTTCCCAATAAAATTGCATACAATGTAGGTTTAAATACCACAAACCAGACACTAAAATGCATATTCACTATTTGTATGATGTATTATGAGTAGGGGTGTACAAAACGCATTGAAATACAAAACTGCAATACAAAAACGTGACATTGTGGAGAATAAGCCTTCTATTAATTATGATATTTAATGTAACTACATTGTTTATGGTGTTAAACCAGGACCAGTATATTCACACCATACACCCCTATAGACCTTCCGGCTCTAGTTTCAGTAGTAAATTGGGCCACAACTGAATACAGTCATTCAATCAGACTTCACTCTAAATATTGTGAGAATATTCAACAATTTTTATTCTTACTTTGTTGAAAATGTCATGAGTGTACTGAGCCCTGAACTGTGTATCTAATTGAATGATGAATTGACTGTATTGTTACACTACAAATAGCAGTTATTACACACAAATAAAAGTTATTAAATAAGTACTATATGTAATTATATAAGTATAGCATTTTCTAATATACATAAGATTTATAACTGCTTTGAAAATACAAGTTCTAATGATATTACAACATCAAAAAAGTGGAATCTGTTGATCAGCCTTCACCTGAGAAAATAAAAGTATTAATAAAACTAACAAAAACAACAGTCCTAACATTTTAAGTTCTCTACAACTCTGGACACATGTTTCATTTTTGTGTTATTATTGTGCTTCATTGCTCTCTATATTAATACATTTTTTTATATTATTATATTACATTATTATTATATTACTATAATACACATTTTAATAATAATAGTTATACTAATAATAATAATAATAATAATAAAACCCCAGTATCAGTCGGGCCCTAATACACACTTTCATATGCAGCCTAAAGATAAATAATAATAATATTTTAGCACTGAGGGTGGAGCCACACCTGTTCATTGCTTTGATTACTGGTAATAAATAATATTTAAATTAGGGGTGGGCGATATGGCAAAAATATCATATCATGATTTTTTTTACAGTTAAATCATGATTTCGATTTTTTCACAGTATTTATATTGGTTTGTATAGATTTTGTATAGATTTTTTTTACTATTTTTAAGTTACTGAACAGCACAACCAAACTATTTTCCTTTGTAAAAAACAAAACAGCATTTAGGTCAAAGAACATTTCTGAACAGATTTTAATCAGTTTGTGCAATATTGCCAACATGTTTTATTTAAAGCTAAATAAATACTTAATGTTACTTCAGAACAAGAAAAACCCTTGTTTTCTACAGTTTTGATGGGAACTATATCTTTTCCGTGGTAAAAGGTAACTGCTTCTGTTATCTCTTTCCATCGCTTGCTTGTCCTCTCATATGGAGCGCCTTTCTCAGAAGCCTGTGTCAGAGTGGTTTGGTTTGGTTTGGTACCTGTCGTCTCTGCTGCCTGTGGTGAGACTGCTCTCCTGGCCTCTATACTCTCGGCATATTGTTTAGGATGTTGTCTCTTTAAGTGGTTGAAAAGGTTTGTCGTGCTGCCATCTGACGCGCGAACCTTTTCTCGTTTGCGTAAAAGTCAAACCAGTTCCATACCACCGATGTAGTTTTTTTTAGGGACCAACTCATTCGTTACGTTTTCACTTTCAGCCATTGCTTCCCGCTACACTCTGAATCAAACAGTGTGGGCGGAGTGAGAACTGTACGTCAGAGCCGTAGTTCACTTTGGTTGGTTGAGCGCTGTTTCTATAAGGCGGCCATTAAGCGGACTAGCAAATAGTGCAATCTGGCTGAGAAAAAAAAAAATTAGGAAGAGCATAGAACCGCAATAGATAGATAGGATGTAGTCTATATAGACGATACTATAATCTCTCAGCTTTGGCAGATCGTCAGCACATAGATCGTCCTCACAATATCATACTGTCATATCGCCCATCCCTAATTTAAATTAATGTATATTATATTAATCAATAATAATAATAAAACCTCAGTATCAGTCAGGCCCTAATAAACACTTTCATATGCAGGTGAAGACAAGACACGTCCATTTCTCACGAAGGACAGAGAGTAATTAAAGTAATTTAGTACATATCTTGCTCAAAGTTGCACATTATTAATGAAACATTTTTATATTCCTCCATAAAAGCCTGATCTGAGCAGCAGCGGTGAGGATGACGTTCTCCTGAGCGAATGTGAGAAGACCACGTTCACCTGTGCTCTGAAGACTGTGGGCGGTCCACAGCCCCCCGGCCAAAACCCAAACCCACCAGCCACACACAACAGATAAAAGACCGTCTATAAGAAAAGAAGAGCGATGGAAATAAAGAAGGAGGCGCATGAGATCCCACCAAGCCCTGATCTGGCCTGACAAGCTGTAAAACAACTCTGGGTTCAAACACAAACGGGTTAATAAACAGTTATTACAGTGTCGTCTGTAGAGTCGGGGTGTTCTGTGGACAAAGTCCAGACACACATCTGTTCCCGGACTGTGCTGCAGTGTGTTAATGTTATTATTTCACCAAAGAAGTGGAATCTGTTGACCAGCCTTCGCCTGAGAAATTAAACGCAATAAAAACTACTGAAAGTTATTAAAACTAACAAAAACAACAGTCAAAATAATTATAAAGGGGGTCATTTCTTTAAATCTGGGCTTCTTAATCTATTAGAAATCCTAATACAAATGATTAAATAACTTCAATAAATTAAATAAACTAAATTGTGACTATCAACAGAGTAATACTGTACAAAATAAAAGTTAAGTCAAATTTAAATGAAAATTAATGTGGCAACTTAATTTAGTTCAAGGGCCCGTATAAAGGAAAACTGAATTTTCCTCACCTTTTTCAAATTAAAAGTAATACTGAAAGTAGTACACCCACTCCAGACAGTCCATATATGGAAAGTAAGCTGCAAGAACAGCTCATTTTGTGATGTCAGAAAAACCAAGGCATTTACATACATCCTATTTGCTCTACAGCATTTCAGCCATATATGTTCTAAGACCGTATAGAAGATACAAAGAGCGTTTTAACCTCAGACTGTTTAATTCTAAGGGATAAATAACTATACATATAACTAATTATGTACTACATAAAACCACAAACTTCATAGGTTAGTTTAAGTTTGGTTGAAATAAATCCTCTTTTTGTTCATAAATAAATCAGAAAAACAGAAGTGCTATAACGTTCACATCTCAGAGTGTTAAAAGTCTTTGGTGACATTTTCAATTCCGAGTTTCTGATTAAGGCCTGACTGTCTGAAAGCATTTCCACCTACATAAAGCTGACGGGGAATCCACATTGCTGATCTCGTACGTCCGGTAAAACGAAGCCTGAAGCTGAGATCAGGGGAATCCCCATAGAAGTGATATTCAGAAGGCGCAGAGAGCCACGCGGGCCCTTTTTCCAAGCCAGACCCTGTTTCTCCAGCGGAGGAGGGCTTTTCTAGACGGAGAGCATGGCTGGGGGGAACACATTCCTGAGCCTGAGCCGCTGTACAGTGATCCGGCCTCTACCCACACAATTAGCCCCTCTTTCAGAGTCTGAGCTCTGACCACTGGACTACATACCTTTCAGACACACTAGGACAGACTGTGTGTCACACTGTGTGTGTATATATATGTGTGTGTATATATATGTGTGTGTATATATATGTGTGTGTGTATATATATATATATATATATATATATACACATACACACACACACACACACACACACACACACACACA
>JBBPCZ010108533.1:0-10742 GCA_037974445.1 Brycinus macrolepidotus
CGTTAAGTAAATAATGCGTTAACGCGATAATAACGCGTTAACGTTACCAGCACTAATATATATATATATATATATATGTATATATATATATATATATATGTATATATAAACGCTGGGCAACCATTAAAAATTTTTTATCACGATTAATCACAGGATTTTCTGCGTTATATGCAAAATCCAGTAATTAATTCAAAAGTAGTGTATTGCACACTTTTATTTTAAAAGTACAGCTATATGAACAAAAGTGCAATAACATCTGGTTTGCCAACACTTTAAACAAATAAGGAGCTTTTTAACAGCTGATGTCACGTCTGGTCCGCCTCGGTCAAGCCCCCTCGGTCATACCCCTTGTATATATATAAATACAAGTTATATAAAATAGAGCTGGGGCCGATCAAATCCAATATGGGTATCAGCTGCGGATTGTAACTCAACTCACTCATCAGACACCAGAATAATGCTAACGATTCACGCTATCGATCCAGGTTCCATAGTTACTTTGCATATGATGTCACAGAACCTGTGGCAGGCAACTGACACAGGTTCTGAAGCAAGCTGGCAACAACCACTAAAACTGCAGCAGTGCCTGTGGTTTGGACTGTTTATGGCTGTTCCAACTGAGCAAATTGAGAAAAAAAGGGCTACATTTCAGTCCACAAAAGGGAGATGTTTAAAAAACTGGGCAAATTGGCAAGTTGCTGGAAAAATCACTTTTCTTTATTTCTATAGAACAGTGCAATTGATTTTTGAAAGTTTTTCAAATCATTAAAGGAGATCCCATAGCTCTTGTATTGGTAGCAGATATTCAAATTCAGATGCTGGAATTGGATTAGATCAGAGCTGCAAACAAAATGAATCAGTGCTGTAAATGTAACAAAACTGTAACAAAAAAGCTTCCACATTTTTCTACCTCTAATAATTGTGGAATCACAGTGATTACATGCTGTCTGAAAGGGACATCTAATGTACCTGATAGAATGTGAGGTGTGACGGAGACCGGAGACTGGGGAGGATAGCCTGCAGCACACAGAGGAAACACAACACTGTAATCAACCACTGTAACAAGACATTATATATACTATTATATATTATTACATCATCAGGACAAATACAGGGGACATGCTTCTCAAAACTGCTTAAAACATCACAGTTAAAACCACAACAATCAAATGTGAAACACACTCACCTGGTGCTGCAGCGTAGCCCTTAACAGGAGTCATGCTGCCGTTGGCCCCCTGAGGGGGCCGGGATGAGAGTTTGGTTCCAGGCGGTCCTGCTTCCCCAGACTCCAAAACAGGAGGAGTAGACCCTGTCGCCATGACGACTCTGGAGTCCTCCATACCAGCACGAACACCTGGAGAGAAAGAGAGCAGAAAAGTGGTAGAACTAGAGCCGGATCTTAGAGGTATGACAGTAATGACAGGGTTAACAGATGGGCCAGGGTGTGATTTTACAGACTCAGTCTGTTCACACACTTTCAGAACTACAATTATCAAAATGAACTGCTAACGTTCAGGCACACACCTCAAAAGAACTGCAAATAGAAAGATTGTGTGTGTGTGTGTGTGTGTGTGTGTGTGTGTGTGTGTAGGGGTGTTTCTAGTCTAAGACTGGAGGGCAACATTTTGGTAAGTAACTTTCACGTCGTAAATATTTTTAGCCACTTTCAACTAAAACATCTGTATTTGTCAGAGAACCGTCTGCAAAAGGTCACTAAGGCCAGGGAAAAAACGAGTCAAGAGGATAAACTGCAAACAATATCAGTAATTTGTACTGGCCTTCCTCAAACCCAAAATTACCTCACCACAACACATACACAACCACACACCCAAAAAGGGGTAGCTTATCAAACAGCAGGGGAAAACGTCCCAGTAAATCATACAAATTTGATGCACAGAAATTTGGTAATAATACATTCTAAAAAAAAACATTGTGCCTCCTGTGAGGATGTAGGAAATCCATAAAGTTCTGCCAAATTGCTGTTGCTCGGGAGGTGTGTTCAAGGTTTTGAAGATTATTTTTCCTGTCATTAAAAGCACATGTGTTTGTTTTACTTGCTCCCGCTGTTCGTTGCAACTCGTTTATTTCCATGTGGCTCATTCTCGTCTCTCTAAAACAGGACATGTAAGTACTGTGAGTGTGCATGTTCGGATTTTCTTATGTGTCCAGTTGCTGATCTTATTTTACATCACCCCAACTTAAGAGGTAAATGCATGATGACGCAAGCCAACGTGCAAGCCACTGTGAAAGTGTGTGCGCGTGTGGGTTTGCATTTATCTCTTAGTGGACACAGAATGTCTTCGTGATGATAGAAATGCTGGAAAATCTGTAGAAGTGAGGACATTTTGCTGGCCCATACAGGAAAACATCCTGTTTTCACCACCAATACAACTTTTTTGGACAAAGTAAAAGAGCAGAAAGGTTGAGTTAGTTTTAGGTGTAGGTGTAGTTTTACACAGATACAGTATTACATGTATCAATAGAATGTCCTCACAAACATAGTAATACTCAACAAGTCTGTGTGTATGTACGTTTCTCATTCCATGTTTCAAAGGGCCTCTTAAGGAAGCATTAAAGCATGCAGGGGCTCCCTCATAATTTCTGTCATTTTTTCCCATTTTCCAGCAGTTATTCTTTACTGTTCAGGGGCCTTTCACTATATTAATTCCAAACGCACTCTCAGTACACCATTCAACAAACACATACAACCAAGTCAAGTACTTACTTCTGAAAAATCTAATTTACACTAATTTATACTCTTGTTTTGGCCAGAAGTCAATCAGGACCGGTTTGGGGTCTGAAGTTTGCTTCTTTAGCTTCACACTGGACCTACAGGGCTAATGCAAATATTGGAAGATGATACGCCAATTAGCATTGCATGAACCGAGTGGAAAAACATGCTCTTAGTCTCTCAGCTGAAGTTTATTAGCTTTGTTTTCTTCTTCCCCTCAGTATCACACCAGCTTTTTTGAATTCATATTCCACCTAAAATATACATTTGGTCAAACAATCCTGGGAGTTGTGGACTGTATGTTTGAAGGCTGACAGAGTTGGGGAGGCAGGCCTGTTACCATTCACTTAGTACTACTGCTCTTTGGACTGGTTTTCATGCACTACATGGAGACTGTGCCAAAGTAATGACCACATTACCGCACATTTACAGCCTCTCTCTCTCTCTCTCCCTCCCTCCCTAAGGAGCATGAGTCTGCCCTTGGCCAGGAGGTAGGGAAGAAGGGAGGTGGAGTGAGAGAGAGAAAAAGAGCGAAAGTTAAGTGAAATGTTCCAGGCAGCGACTTTTAGCGTTTAACACTCTTTCAGCTTTCTCCATGACCTCAGATACCACAGTATCTGGCACCCAGCTGGAGAGACTTACACACATGTCCACACATGTAACATGTACCCTTTTTCCTTTCCCTGTACCGTTCTCTTGACCTTGCTTTAAAGAGAACAGGGTTAAGGAAAGAAAAGAAGATTTGAGGGAGTTGAGAAACTTCGGGGAGCTTTCTGAGGAAACCCAATCTCCTCTAAGGGGACGGCACTTAAAATAGACACAAGGCAACAAATCCAGACAACGATAATAGCGCTTTCAGTGTAGTTTAAAGCCATGGAACAGACAATCTTCTTTTTAACCCAAGCTTTGTCGACCAGCTAAAACATGAAAGTTGCAAGGCATTTAAATGGTGCCTATAGATATTCTGTTAATAGCTCACTGCTTCATCCATAATCCACATAGGCTTGTGTTCAATCTACATGCAAAAGTGTGGACACTCCATTCGATTTACATGTTTATTTGATTTGAGTGTAGATAAGTCGACACATCCACTACAGGGTACCAATTTAAATATGGCAATTTTCTGCAAATTCTATTCCATTCATTCGCTGACTTTAACACATTCGAGAAAATTAAAACTTAATATAAAATGTGCCGTTACTTTTACACAGGCCTTCTTTTAGGTTTAATTTTATATCTAGTATGTGAAATTCTGTGGTTTCTGCATAATACTGTGTGCTCATTTTCCTCTTTGACAAAAATTAACAAAACATGCAATTTGACCAGTGGCACCCAAGCTTTCGCATATGACTGGATACTTGTAATGCACGCATTAGAGAAATGTCTCTAACAAAGCACGTGAAATGAACAACAGTGAATCCTGAGCACACAAGTTGCCATCTAGCTGGACGGAGATAATTGATATAAGCGAAACGAGGGATTTGAGAAAGTTCAAAGGGGTTTTACAGAGTCACTCAATACTAAATGCAGTCTGACTGGCTCATATCAGGATATGGCTGATAAACCAACAAGCATTTTCTCGGAAATGGAGTCTGCCAATCTGGACACTCCACAACTTGCAGATAAAATGTCTATAAATATGTGTCTTTGTCGGAGGCCAGAGAGGACAAGGCGGGCAGAAGATGACTCGGTAGTCAAGAGTTCAAAAGTGAATGGTCATGGAGAGAGCACACATCTACAGTCCTGCTGTCTACTGTGAGTGAAAGAGAAGCATTTAATCCATAAACACATGCGAACAGTACGCAACAAAGCACCAGTAAAGATCAACGGGTGGGCCGCTGGCACGTGTTCGCTTGTTAGCACATGGGCATGCACACATGCACAAGATGTTCTCTAGGAAAGTGATTTTACAGCAGCAGAGAGGCCCAAACACTTTATCTGTCAGTGCCTGTCTCTAATTTGAAGATGGAACTGAACAGGAAAAGAAAAGAGTCATTTGCGAAACCATTTAAAAGACTACAGTGTTGCCGTTGGAAAACTGGAGTGCCTGGAAGCTATTACACAAAGCAGGATTTCTCAATTAAGCAGACAAGACAAAAGTCAAAAATGTCCCAACAGTGGAACAGGCCAAGGATGTTTTGTTGGGAATATTCTCTCCATTGGCTCAAGTTATCCTGCTTCATGAAATGGTCCCAGTCGTGTTGTACTCGCAGGATTTAATGAATACATAAACTGGGTAACTTGGTGGAAACACACAAGTGTAACAATCAAGTTAAAGTAATTGTCTATAAATGGGGATAAAAGCCGTAAAGGAATTCTAATGTTTTTAAATGCTGCCAGTGTGTCGTTAGCCTTTATGTTTTCAAAGGCACTGCCCCCCTGCATGGGATTTTCATCCAGCTAATCTTTTCTGTGTTTCTAACACATGCATGGGTCAAATGAGTAGCAGATGCAGTCTTTCTCTCTGTCTCTCTCTCTCTCACACACGCACGTGCGCACCCGCACACGCCTCGCAAAAGGCCAAATGTTGCTCAACTCTGGGGCCTGTCTCGTTAGAGCAGACATGTGTGTCCAATCAGAGTACACACAGAAAAGGAACTACCTACACCATACTCAAAAACGCACATACACCCCCAGTCAAAGGAAACCCTTCTCCAAACAGTAAGCTTTAGGGGTGAGTCTTTTAAACACAGCCTTTTCATTCAGGATGGAACACAGCTGCTGTCCAGGGTGTCAGACGCATAGAGTGAATTGCACAGTACAGTGTAATGATAATGTAAAAGAGATCTCTAAACCACATGAAGGAAAGGAAATGTAGACATGTTACTTGCAGTGTTATTACAGGGTAAATACAAACTGCTGCTGTATTTAATAAAGATTCTTCAATATGGAAATTAATACTTTTCATGTACATTTCTGTCTGAAGGTCCCTGAGGACCGGTTTGAGAACCTCTGTTGTAGATTACACAGTCGTTTTTCATAGTGCCATCACCTACAGAAGTGCAGCGAAGGAAGCAAAGTGAACTCAGTCCACAGTCAGTGATCTTTCTGATAGAGCTTTTGATTGATGTTGTTAGTTATTTGACCCATTTCAGTGTTATCAGACATATTTGTTAGAACTGTGTAAAACTTACTGATAGAGAAGTATTAGATCTTAACCACAGCTCTGTTGAGTGTTCCCATGTAGATCTCACTGGTCCTTTTCACAGATTCTATCTTTTGTGTTAATCTTTTGAGAGACAAAGCAAGTACTCTACAGATACCATTAAAAGCTGCTTCATAAATGTATCAGGTTACAGGCTTACTTGGGTACTGAGGTGTGCCGGTGGTTCTCTCCTGCCCGCCCACTGTAGTTTGTGCATTTGCTCTCAAAGTGTTGAGGTCTCTGGAGTGAGTAAGGACGGTGCTGTTGAGTTGTCGAACACAGTTCCAAAGACCGTTAACATGTTTGTTGAGGCCATCTTTGATTCTCTTCAGACTGTCAGACATTGGCTCCAATCTGCCACAAACGCCTTCGATACTGGTCACCCGCCCGTCAACCCCAGACAACATCTCCTCGAGCCTACTAGTTAATTCTTGGCTTCTACCACAATCTTCCTCTAGTTTATCTAGTCTGTTATACAGCCCATTTGCATGACTTTGATTGTTGATGGACTGATTTAGTGTTCTAATTGAGTTCTCCAAATTTTTGACCTGCTGCGTGAGAGAACCCACTTCACCCCTCAGGCTCTCTGTGTGTTTTTCCATCTCTACCATATTTTGGCCACTTAAATGGCTTGTTGGCATTATCTGTGATTGTGTGCCTCCTAAGGCTTGTAGAGCGGCATTGACCTTGCTCTCCAGTGCTTTGGCCTGTGCCTCCTCTTCCTTGGCTCTTTCTCTCCCCAACTTTTCTTCCAAGTAGTGGTAGTGGCGCTCTGCGCTCCTTTCCACCAGGCTAACCCTTATCTCCAGTGCCTCCTCTTGTGCTTTCTGCTTCAAGGCTGTGGCATTCATGGCACTAGCCAAGTTCTTCTGTTCATTCTTCAGGTCCTGAATCTCCATTTGTAGGTCTGAGACCTCAGACCCATAGGGGGAACTTGTAGAGATAAAGTTTCGCAGGTCCTGGATCTCCTGACGAAGGTCAGTCTCTTTGGAGTCAAGGAGTTCAGCAAGACTTAGATAGGAGTTCTCTTGCTCTTCACATTGCTCTTTGACTGACAGCACTTTGTAGTCGCAAGCGTTCTTCAAATCAGCCATCTTAATGTCCATTCCTTCCAGCAGTTCCTGACGGAGTGCTTGAATTTTACCGTCAATGTAAGTCTGGCATGGACATTCAGTGGTTGAGGCAGAAGAAGGAAGTGGATCCATGGTGCCACCTTCTGCCTCTCTTAGCTTATTCATTCGCCCTTCAAGCTGCAAAAGTTTGGCCTCCAGATCCTGGATAGAGTTGGTGTTTGTGCTGATTGTGTTGGAAAGGTGGCTGACCTGGTTCTGGAGCTCATCAGTAGCTGGAAAGAATGGGATGTCTGAGGGCAGCAGGATACTCTCAGTGCCTCCAGTCAAGGCCCCCTGTGGTTGCCGTAAATTGCCAAGCAGGTTCAAAACGATCTTGCTTGCATCTTCTTGCAGGTCAAGGCGCAAGTTAGCATTGGCAGTAGTCATGGCAGCCTGCAAGTCAAGGACTGTTTGAGAAAGACGCTGTACTTCCTCTTCTAACTCTCGAACTCGAGGACCATCATGATGACCACCCTGTCCTCCAGACTCTCCATCCTCAGTCCAGGGGTACCTGGTTTGTCCACTTTGCCCAGGCTGTGACCAAGGATGTGTACCAGAGACAGTTTCTGGTCCTAAAGGAGAAAAGAAAAACAGCACATAAATACTACTGACAGAGATGGCAATTCATCACTGATTCTAATTTTGTCATCTAGTCAATGGGGCATCAGAATCTTGAACTTGTTAAGTCTGTCGCGTGAATACTGTCACGTCACCAACTTGTAACTATGCGCTAGTTGGTAAATTTATCAAGGGAACAATACTTTTGTCATCTGGAATTGAATTATCTTGATCACTACAAAAAGTCTTGTATTCACATGGTATCAGTGAATATGGTGATATGTCAGAGCTCTACCACTTTTTTACATAAAGGAATCTGGACACAGTGTAAATGGCATCTTGTACTTTGTTTAAAAAAATGTTAAAAATGAAGACAAGGTTTTGTTCCAACAGCAGTGATATGCATTTATGCTAAACTTTTAACATTTTGATTTGGAAATAATTTGTTTTAGAAAAAGATTTGATTTATTTTTAATACATCCGTAGGTCCAAAATGACATTAGGATTATGAAAAATCCTAAGTTAGTTGGGTGTGCCAAGACGACCAACAGAGTCATTATTTGCGTTTCTACAGTGGTCTTACCAAGGACACTCTGTTGTTGCCTGGGGATCGATGGGGGGTGTAGGTGTGGTTCTGGCAGAATATGAGAGGCTGATCGAACATCCTTAAGCTCCATGCAGTCATGACCACGATAACCCGGGCAACATCTCCACTCCAGCTCGGTCACCTGCTTGTAGCCCACCTTGTACGTGGGCCTCACGTGGGTACGGTACCTGAAAGCAAACATAAGAGCTAAATAAAAAGGGATGAAGAATAAAGAGCATCACCTTTGTCAAAAATCAAACAAAACAGGGGAGATGCTTTTGTACAGGCTGTAGATATTCACTCAAATCAGTTGCAGGTGTTTAATGCATCATGGTGTGAAGATCATCTATAAATTCCTACATTCCAATACTGAATGCTTTGTGGCAAGTTTAAACTGGCCTTGAAAACAACACGGAGCAACATGATAGCTTTAGTCCATGGAGGGTTATAAAATGCGACTGATCTGTTGCGGCTGACCACTCGCTTTGGCAGAGAAATTCATGCTCCTTTACTCATAGTATTCACAAATACAAACAATCAAGAAGGAACACAGCCTGGCATTATTACATGGCACATAATTTATTATGATTTAATCCAAGTGTGACACACATCTGGAGAGCAGCTTGGAAAGCAGGGGAGGGGGTCAACGACCAACGTGTTCATGTGTGAGAGAGTCACAAAGAAAGAGAGAGAGAGAGAGAAAGAGAGAGAGAGAGAGAGAGAGAGAGAGAGAGAGAAAGAGAGAGAGCATGAGCTCATTCATACACTCACACTCTCACACTGAGGGAGTGGCACTTGCAGCATGCGCGGTCAGAAGCCAACAGTGAAAATCATAGGGGGATAGGGGTCATTAGTGAATGCCTTACATCAGGGCTTCCCATAAAAGTTAGTTCTCCAGGACCCCTTTAGCATTCAGTTTCTCACTGGGGATTCCACCCACAAAAACTAGTGAAAAATGTGACACTCGGGATATGGCTGGGGCTATATTTATCTAGATTAGTTTTTTAAAGTTACATTAACAGTTGTTAGGTAATTTTGGATTGTTTCTACTAGTCAGTTTGTCATGGAATATTCATCAAATGTAAAAGGGAGCTCAAACGGTATAAAAAATTACAATTTTTAAAATTGTATGTTTTCTTATGACAACAATGATTTGGAATATAACGGCTTTATAGTTTACAAGATTATCTGTTTGCTGTGATTACTGTTTTGCCAGGTATTGAAGCATTACAAGAATCCCTTTTTCCTCATTCCCCTGCAAACTCCAGCCTTGCATCAAAAACCTTGCAATTCCTTGAGTCTGATTTGCAGACCACTGCCTCAGCTGTGCAGCCCCAATCCTCACACACCAGCCATATAGAGAGAGTCCTCTTGGCTCTAGAGGTATGTACGCTTCTAGTCAGACATTAAGAACCCGTCAATGAAAGAGTAATCAATCAATGAGATCTGCTGATCTGCTGCTCCCTCAAAAGCACTGCCGGGGATCTAAGCCAGTCTTTCTCAACTCTGGTCCTGGAGGGACCCCGCCCTGCACTTCTGAGCGTTCTCACCACTTCCAACATACCTGATCCAAATAATCCGCTCATTAACAAACCCTCACTGAGCTGAAGTGGGTGTGTTAGGGCATAGAAAACACTAAAATGTGCAGGCCAGAGTGCCTCCAGGACCGTGGTTGAGAAACAGTGATCTAAGCCCATCTTATCTTGGGCCATCTCTCACAATTAACATGGTGGAATCTATGATTTGTGGCCACACAAATCAAGGGTCAAGAGATATGCTTTCTCTGATCCCATGACCTCTTACTGTGTCATACACACTGTGTGTGTGTGTGTGTGAGAGAGAGAGAGAGCGAGAGAGAGAGAGAGCGAGAGAGAGAGAGAGAGAGAGAGAGAGAGAGCGAGAGAGAGCGAGAGAGAGAAACGAGAGACATGAGAAAGAATATGCTGGCAATTTTAAGGAGAATGAACTAGTAATTAAAGTAATTAAGTGTGATTTGTACTTCTTATCAGCAAAATGAAGCACATGTACTTCATTATTACTTAGTTTTTTGTTTGCTTGTTTTGAAGAATGACTCGTTTTTTGTACCTGTGATTTTAAATATCCAAATAAGCAGGAGAAACTGTAGTAACTTGACATTTATTTTTTTCATTTTCTTCCAAATGTTCTCATCAAAGTTCAGTCAAGTTACTGGCTTTATCCACCCTGTCATACCGTGGTCCACCCTGACGTCCCCACGTTTCATTAAAATAAACAATTTCCAAAAACAGGTTATTTGCTATAAACTAGTGATAAGGAGATAAATCATATTTGAATCCTTCCTGGTTGTTTTATACTCTAATAATAATAGCAAAAGTGCAAAAATAATGAACTGAGAAACATATATATACAGTACTGTGCAAAAGTATTACGCACCTGAGAAAATTATAATTAAAAGCTGTTTCCTACTGGGCAGTCGTGTTAAATTAGTGTTAAAACACTAATTTTACAAAAATTACAAATCACTTTAATACAGTAAACCATAGTTTCATGTAATGCAAAGTGTTTGCTTGACCATTTCCAGACCTCCTTCCTCATGGAAGCCCAGTATTACTTGTAGCTTCCATCAAATCC
>JBBPCZ010108564.1:0-10740 GCA_037974445.1 Brycinus macrolepidotus
TTATTGCGCACTGCTCTGATCTGGTAAATTACTGATTTTTCTAATAGAGAACATGGAAAAAGCAAAAAAATCTCTCTCTCTCTCTCTCTCTCTCTCTCTCTCTCTCTCTCTCTCTCTCTCTCGGACCGGGCCGCCCCCAGTCTGCGTGGTCCTAAAGTCTTACAGTCTTTCTTTCAGCAGCCCGGACTGTTCCTGTCCCTCAGTCAGGGGTTTAGTTTTAACTTTCAGTCTTTAGTACCGAACATGAGAGCTGTTTTTATTTAAACCTTCAGCAAGCTAGACAAACCTGGAAAAAAGCGAAATCAAATCTGTTTTTTACTTGATCTCCCTCTCTCTCTCTCTCTCTCTTTCTCTCTCTCTCTTTCTCTCTCTCTCTCCTTTTTGGCTCTCACGTCCTGTCTCTATTTCTCTCCCCTCTCTCTCTTTCTTTCTCCCTCTTTTTGTCTCTCTCACACCTTCTCTTTCTCTCTGTCTTTTTTCTTTCATTCTTTCTTTCTCTCTCTCCCTTTCTCTTGCTCTCCTTTTTCTCTCATCTCTTTTCTCTTTTTCTCTTCACTCTCTCTTTGTTTCTCTCTCTTTCTCTCTCTCTCTCTCTCTCTCTCACACACACACACACACCTCCAATTTGCTCGCTTGTACTGGCTTGTATTCCTTACTTTGTGGGGTATTAGATCATGGACTTGTACTACTTTAGCAAAATGTCACCAGATGTACGAAACCCACCCAGAAACCAAAACGGAAACCTCTGGCTCTTTTTCTTTAACAAGAAAAGCAGCTATAATATAAAAACTTGAGAGCACTGGGGCACTGGGACCCTAGAATGAGCGAAATACACAGACACTCTCTCTCTCTCTCTCTCTCTCTCTCTCTCTCTCTCTCTCTCTCTCTCTCTCTCTCTCTCTCTCTCTCTCTCTCTCTATTTAAATATTCCTGCTGGAATTAAGAGGGCTTATAGTCAATCACAGCCAGCACTGCAAATGTCAGCTGGGCCATCATGAAATACCAATTGCTGCATTCCTGCCCAAAACAGGGCCACTAACTGACTGGACACGGCACAATCAGATTTGGACCAGTGGAAAATACCATATCGGACATTGGAAGAGAATAAGTTTGAGCAGTTTGTGCAAGATTTTTCTACTTTGTTATCTATTTAAATTAAAAACGGCTTATTTAAAAAAATGCATTGCATTTAAAATGCAGACATTTCATGCTGCACGTAATCCAGTCAAAAGGGCCAGCTATGCAGTGTTCTTTAAGTAGTTACGACGCTATTCTCAGTAAAGCATATTGAGACTCCTTGTGATGTAATTTATCACAATAATGATAAATATTGTCATATTGCAGCCCCAGTCCCATATCCCAGGTCTGGACTTTTAGGTGTGTGTGTGTGTGTGTGTGTGTGTGTGTGGGTGTGTGTGTGTGACTAACAGCAATTGGTATAATGACTTGATTACTTTTCAAAACCCAATTAGCCATGATGACATACTAATAATGATGTCTATTTAATTTATCTGTTTATGATGATACTGGACATATTCAGTAATTATGTGGTATCTATATACAAAAGCTCATATCTCCAAAACAGGTGTAAAACAATCATGCACACATCATGCAAAATGGAAAGGGCAGTGGCACTGTCCCAACAGTGACATTATGCAGTATTTAAGAGAGTTACTGAAGTGTGGGCCCATGCGGACCCTGATGTGTCCACATGAGCCTAACAGGGTATTGCTCAAACACATTTACCAACAGAATTCCTACCTAAGCATATCATACTCATCACTGTACAGCATTGTGTTTTTGCCATTATTCCTGCAGTGTTACTGGAATAATAGTCAAAATATGACTCATAAGCTCAGCCCCTAAAAGCCCCTATTTTCAGTCATTCTGAAGTCACATGTAAAGTGTGTTTGGATGTGTGTGTCTCTCTAGGACTCTATTTAACTCATCAGCAAGTGCACTGCATTTCAGAGTACACATCATTAGCACATAATTAGAGAAGCTATTACCCTTGCCTCAAAAATAGCAGCGTGCTTGTCGGGGAAGGAAAACCACGCATTGGCCTCCCCAGTCTCATTTTTCCAGACCGAACAAATTTCAAATGATTTTTGGTGAATCAGAATCAGAAAACGTATAAAACTTAAAAAAAAAAAAACATAAAATGTAATTTAAAATCTAAATAAAACTCTACAGAAAAATAGTCTGAAAATACTCTGTACTAAATACACTATACTATTTCCTCTCCATAGACGGCAATAAATTGCATGATTAGATCGGAACAGTAAGTGTCACAAAGTGCACAACAATAACTGGAAATGAGGCTGAGGAGAACTGCATATTCTGATTCAGACACTGTGTTAAGTCACACCACTTAGCTGTGCTGTAGTGTCTGTCTGCCAAACTTCAGTTCACGCTCTTGCAGCTGAGATTTACCCAAATTAAATGACAGACGCCTGTTTCAAAAGTCCTCAAAAGGCCTTCTGTCAAGTTCTTGAAGATTTGGAATGCAGGAAAAAAGCGAGCGTAAGGATCTGAGTGACTTTGACAAGGGCCAAGTTGTGGTGACTGGACGAGTGAGTCGAAAATCTCCTAAACACTGTGTCGTGTGGGGTGTTCCAGGTAAGTGGCCCAGTGAACCAGTGACAGTCTCAGTGATGCACCTGGTGAGTGAAGGCTAGTCCATCTGTTCCGATCCCACAGAACAGCAGCTGTAGCACAAATTGCTCAGACAGTTTGTGCTGGCTCTGATAGAAAGGTATCAGAACACACAGTGCATCACAGCTTGCTGTGTATGGGACTGCCTAATGTTATGGCTGATCTGTGTATAGTGCTTTTTTGTCCAATTTGCCAACGTGCTAGAACTCCAGTGTACAGGCATATGACTCAACAAAATGGTCTTTTTCAACTGCAGTGACTGAGGATGATTTATTGAGATTACACAAAAGTTGTGAAGCCACGCTGAAAGCCTGTAATCACATTAAACTTTTTAAGACTCTAATACATGTATTTTTGTGGTAGCTATATACGCTTGAAGGAGAGCAGTGATCATATTGGAAGGCAGAGAGGAAATTTGTATGTCTCACTAATAACACAATCAACCACCTTCTGAATACCTCATAGGTGCCACATTGCTTAGATCTACTCCTGTTCCAAGTCCATAATGCACATCTGTATGGCTAAGCAGGGATTTTATCAGACCTTTCAAAGAGAATAGAAATCACTTATTTATGTTTGCTTTACTTAATATATATACATAACATAACATGACAATATGACAAAGTAAAAAGGTCACCTCACAGTGAGGTGGGTTCAGTTCCCAGCAGGGTGGCCAATAGTCCAAAGATGTGCATGTCAGATGAATTGGAGATGCTAAATTGCCCCTGTGTGTGAACGAGTTTGGGTATTTTTCCCCTGTGATGGACTGGCAATCACTTACTTTGAAAGCTACCTTCTCTCCAGTTAAGTGCATTTTCGTTATGTAGATGTAGATGTGAGGTAGGGAGATTCTGACTACTAAGAAGAAAAGATTAGAAATTGCTAACTGATGCAAATTTTAAATATGCACTGATCAGCCACAACATTAAAACTACTGACAACATTGATTATCTTGTTATGATGGCACCTGTCAAAGGGTGGGATATTACTGGCAGCAAATGAACAGTTCTTGAAGCAGATGTGTTGGAAGCAGGAAAATAGCAAGCAGGTACTGATTATGAGCACCAGATTGCGATCTCTAGATGACTAGGTCAGAGCATCTCCTCAACAGCAGGTCTTGTGGGGTGTTAGAATAGAAATCACTTCGAAGCTGTTATAGCTCCAAAGGGGGGACCAGCTGCATATTAAATTCTATGTATTTGAATACAATATCATTCAAGTTCCTGTTGGTGTAATAGTCGGGTATCCCAATATTTTTGCCCATATACATACATAATAAGACAATATGACAGAGTTAAAAGGTCATAGTGAGAGGGTTCTGGGTTCAATTCCCAGCTAGGTGGCTGAGGGTCCTTTTTGTGTGGAGTTTGCATGTTCTCCCTATGCCCACCTTCTTTATGCCCTGTGATAGATTGGCGACCTGTCCAGGATGTTTCTTTGCCTTTCACCCTATGAGCACTGGTACAGGCTCCAGCACCTTCTGCAACCCTTGTTATGGATCCATGGATAAATGGATTGCCTACCATAACAGGCTGTATTCTTCAGATGTCTTGACCAGATAGATCAGTATAGACACTACCAGCACCCTGTTCTAACCAGCCCCGCTCCCCCCTCTGTTTAATCACTGCCCTGCAGTCCTCTCAGGAGAGGACCTGGAAGAATGAGGGCAGGGAGGATAATAACAGCCAGATAATAGCAGAGAAAACTCTTTCATCCACAGAGAAATTCACAGTGTAGATGAAGCATGGTCTCAGATCTTATATGTTATGATCCACTGTAGTTTCCAGAGAGGTACAGAAATCCAGAGGTCAGAGCAAAAGAAAAAGAAAGGTAATCAGGTTACACTTGACTGAACTTTTTATAGTAATTTAACAGAACAGAATCTGTGTCTTACTTTCACATAACTTATTATTTGAAGTTCCCTCAACTTTTTTAAGACATCATTTTTTTACAGTGTGAGCCTCCTACACATCATCACTCATGGCGTACCTACTGACAGATGGTATACACATGCTTGAGGCATGATGGTACCATATGAACAGCACTCAGATTTTAGTTTTTTTACAAATATTAATACTAATACTAATTACACTATGCTTATACTAATACTAATGCTAATTATATTATACATGTGGTAATTATACTAGAAGTATTCTAATACTAATACTAATTGTACTAGAATTATACTAATACTTATACTGATGCTGTCCTTAAACTAATACTAATGCTAATTATACTATAAATGTGCTAATTATACTAGAAGTATTCTAATACTAATACTAATTATACTAGAATTATACTAATACTAATACTGATACTATCCTTATAATAATACTATAATACTAATACTAATACTAATACTAATACTAATTCTAATTCTAATTAGAATAATCCTAATACTGATTACACTATAATTGTCACACAAGTATATAAACCTTTATATATTGTCTTATTAGTGAAAAAAATCACCGCAAACAAATCAATGTATGTTAAACTGAATTAAAGCCATTCTTGGTACAAACATGCCCCAAACTGTATGTAATGTGGGCATTGTTTTTAGCACATAAGTGACAAATGTTGGACAGAGTACTGTCCAAACATGCAACCTCTTTTTGTATGTTGATTTCATAAGTTTTTATCATACGTTTTGCCAGTTATTTTCTAGAGCAGGACTGCAGCTCTACTGCTTATCTTCACTAAACAAAAATGTTGATCACTTCTAGTGTAAGTCAGGGTAAAGACTTTCATTTTTTTTTAACCTTTCTACTGGTTATTTCATCATGAAAGTTTCACACAATGCGAAGAACAGGTGCCATGTTCAGACAATATTTTTCAGTCACAAGCACCAAATTGCCAGTGGTTAGATATTAAAGTATTCAGTCTTCAGTCATGTCTGCATTGTATGTGTCTGCATTTCTTTATAAGCAGACCACTGTTGTTAATTTCTGCAACTTAGTAGGGACTGAGCTGAGATTTTCCATGTGTGCAGCAGACTAAATGCTCTAAATGCACCGACAGCCTTGAGCCCAAGGCCCCAGGGAGCTGCTGAAATGCACTGCAAAAAGCATTAGCAACAGACCTATGTCTCGATGTCCAGCCTTTTACTGCTGGCCCTGATTGCATGTTAAACAACAGGTGTTACACGTTCACTGGAAGTGTGTTCGGCGTTCAGCTTTTTCTGATGTCTTTGCCTATTAATCCTCTCTTACTGTTGGTGAGAATTTAGCTTTGTCCACTCTAACTCATTAAAATCTGCCCCCAGAATAACAGGAGTACCATGCTGCCTTTATGGCTGGACATTCAGAACAGAATTCACATTTCTGAGGTCTTTTTCATCCAACCATAAAAGGTGACTAATGTTTAAAATATACTGCTGTTCATAAGTTTGCTTTTTCAAAATTGTAGTTTGTGACACAAAGAAAACAAAAGTATTTTTTTTTCACTTATCAAAATGCAATAATATATAATATTTGATTTTTTCAAGGGGAAAATAAAACCTCTCAGATAATGTTCATTTTTTCACTCAGTTTACGCAAAATTGAAATCCAATGAAGACACTAGCACCCAAAGAGAATTACCTAAGACATGTAAAGGATTCATATATGAATATTTATGAGATATTGTATTAAAGAAATGGTAAATATACTAGATAAGAATAAACTAGAAAAGTGATTAATTCAGACAAAAATACAATTTTCAGTTTTAGAAATCCCTCGGTAGTTTCTTTGGTATTCCAGGTAATTGCTAGGATGTTGAATGGCATGGTCATTTCTGAGGGTTGTTAGTTGGTTGCTATGGTATGCCAGGTAAGGTGAAGGATGTCATGAGGTGATTACTGTTGTAACCCAGGTGGCTGCTAAGTTGTTGCTAACTGATTGCAAAAAATTACTAAGTTACTATGCAGAAATGGCATCCAATTTTTTTGGTATCATATTGTATTAGAATGGTATTGATATCTTGAAAACGGCTGGATGAGTTAACAGACATAAATCTGTGAGAAAAATAATAATAAAAAAGAAAATTCATATGAATTGCAGCAATAGTTTGAATGGGATTTTTGCCAATGTTTTGTAAAGGTTTTCCACCCTCACAGCATTTGCTATGAAAAAACACACTAATTAGTGCAAATACAGAACCTGAATGTCCCACAAATCTTGAAAACCTAACAGATGTTATTCAGAGTGAGAGTGTCTTTGACTGGTTGGTGAATGTGTGCGTGTTCCTGCCCAGGTGAAGCAGGGATTTCAGTGTTTGCTCAATTTTCATCATTTGCATAAGCCAGGCAGAGAGTAATTTAGCTTTGCAGAGCACTTGGCAAACCCATGCTTGACTGAAACGCTTAAAAAGGGCGTTGAGTCTATGATAGAGTCTAACAGGTCAACCAATAAAAAATATACAATAAAAGAAAGAAAAGAGATGCAGTAGGTCTGTATATAATCACAACAACCCAAAAACAAAAACAGCCCATTTCAAAATCGCTGTTTTTGTCATGTTCCCAATACCAATGTTTTGTCAGAAGCCAATACATTTGCATATTTCAGCCTGCACTGCCTTTGAACATGGAACTTTTTAAGACAACCAGTCAGAACAGATCTCTTTTACATAGTAATCTTAAAGGTCCCAAAACCTATATGTTTGCCTTTTTTCCCCTGATGTCCACATTTTATTGTTTTATGCACAAAAACAGTCAGTAATATTTTTTATGTGACTTAAGAATTAATTAGGCTGTTTTTGCTACTGTGCCTTTAAGACATGTGTATGCAAATAAACTCTGTTCTGACTGGTGGCCTTGCATTCGGGCTTCAATCTGAAGCACTCCTTATAAAGGGTAGAGCTAAACTGATAAGGATGGATACATGTAAATGCACTGGTGACAACACAAAACCCCATTAACTGTAATGTCAATTAGTGTATCAAGATTTGGTAGCAAGTAATTTTGTCCCATTTCAACTGGCCATGAAATCTATATGAAACATTTTCACAAAGTGCATCATGGGAATGAGGTTTATATGAGACGGCAGCGACGTGGGGGGAAAAAGTGTGTAGTAGTTGTCAGAGACTTGGCAGAGCAACAGCATGTGGAGTAGAGTGTAAGGAGACGGCAGGAAGGGATAAAAGCAGAGAGATGGAGGAGGGGAATCCATCTGACTCCCCTCATGTTCCCTTCATTCTCTTTTTCCACTCTCAAAATGAGGCACCCTCACTCGCCTCATTCCTCGGATATCCTGTATAGAAATCCAATATGAGACTGTATAAGTGCCTGTATTTGATACAGTACTGTGTAAAAGTCTGAGAAAACGATATGGAAAGCTTTTTATCTGGGCTTTAAGCATTCATATGATTGAAATAAACATCACACATCACATAGCATTGTACACATACATGTCTATACGATCATATTATTAATTTGTTTAATTTGTGATTGTCTGGTTTTGATCTTAACAAACACATACATGAAAATTACATGCAAATCTCAGTTTTATTGGAAGGAAGATAAAACTGGCTTCAAAATGGCTTAAAATACATCTACACAGCTAAAAAATAGCATATTGTTTAGATAACAATACAACAAAATCTCAGAAATAGTCAGACAAAAGTATTGGGACACACCTCTTAATTACTGAATTCAGGTGGCCCCTTACTTCCAGTGAAGGGTAATCTTAATGCTTCAGCATATCAAGACATTTTGGACAACGCCATGTTTCTAACTTTGTGGGCACAGTTTGGGGAAGAACCTTTTCTATTCCAGCGTGACTGTGCTTTACATAATGAATGGGTACAAATTCCCCACAGAAACACTTCAAAATCTTGTGGAAAGCCTTACAAAAAGAGTGGAAGCTGTTATAGCTGCAAAGGGGAGACCAACTCCATATTAAAGTCTATAAATTTGAATGCAATGTCAATAAAGTCTTTTCTGGTGTAATGGTCAGACGTCCCGATACTTTTGTCCATATAGTGTATATATAGAAACAATAGAAATGATAAAAAAAAAAACTGACAACAGCTGTATGCCAGAACATACAGATTTCCATGTATGCTGCACAGATGGAGAACCGATTTATTGTCATATTTTCTTATAGCATCGGACGTTCGCTGGAAATAAGAGACATATGCATATGCCATATGTCTGGCACTGATGGGACACAGTGAATCCTAATAAATCACAGATCACTGGCTGTAAAGTCTCACTGAAAAATGGTCATTTGCCTGTGAAGGTCATTCACTTATCCAAATCCAGCAGTATTGGCACTAATTAGGCACCAGTGGACTCTCATGAAAGCTCATGTCTATAAAAAAGCTGAGCAGAATTGGTTCCTTTTAAATTTTCAGTATTTTAACAGTACAGATGAACAACCACCTTTTAAGTTAAACTTGATACAAAATTTAAATGAATAATGCAGTTGTTTTCAGCCCAATTACTATCCATATTTGCAGCATGCAGTAATTTTGAGATGTTTTTGTTTATTTAGAAAAGAAGAAACAGTCCATAGGCAGAAGTAGCTTCCCAGTTGACTTCTGTTATAATTGCATTGACTCAACATGTTAACAGTTCTTTTACTAAGAACAGAGAAATACACTGAAATTACTGTCCATTGTAAATGACCATTTAGATGCGCATTTGGTGCTTACAACTTACACTTGTAAATTATAAACTTAAAAACATAACCATAATATAAACATAATATAAGCAGTAAAACCAGAGATCATTTTTACATCATTTTAATACAGCATCCACCCTTTAATACTGTGTAAAACATCAATGGCGAATGAACTGATAATAATAATAATTTGAATAAAAATGTTTTACATTAACTTACATTAGAGGAAAAGAATGTGTTTGCCTTCTCTTGTAAAAATACCATTTTTGGAGATACTTAGATTTTTTCTTTGTGAGGAAATGATGAAATATGTATGCCACAGCGAGTAGTAAATGGACATCCAAGCCTTAATTCACTCCTTATAATGACCTGTATTCTTACATGGAGGTGAAGATGAGATTTTGTCTACATCCTTTTCAAACTGAAGAGCTATTCCTCTAAGGGTCTCTAGGCCCAGTCACCACAGGTAATGGTCAGAATGAGAATATTTATATAAATGTTCTCGCTGTCAGTAAAATGTGCAATTACATGCTACTTGAAAAATCATCCAAGGCAGCAACAGAAGCCAAGTAGGTCTGATTGTCATATTTAGGCATTTGGGCTTATATATACATAAATAAATGTATTTATATAAATAGAAATACATGTATATTTATACAAATATACCATAGAATCTTTGACACCACTAACAGATTGTGCTTCCGGGCTACATGTTCACCAATAGTAATCATTACAAATAAATGAAAGCACCTGTGGCAACCCTATAGTGCATTTGCGAACCTCTTTAAGTCATTCAAAAGCATCCAAATTCTTATTTTCAGAATCACATGCAATTTGCCAGTCTTCCCTAGTCTGATCTGTTTTGGTGTCTTCCTAACTTTTCCCCCAGCTATTAAAAGCTATTAAAAGCTTTATCATGTACATAATGCTTCATTTACAGACATGGGTCCAAATGGGGCTACTGAAATTAACCCACATTTTGAAATATAAAGAATTAAAGTTTTCGTGCTATTGTTTTCTTCAGGTATTGTTTTTGAAGATCACACTTGTATTTGTAACTTGAATGGATGCTATTGAATGGAAGTGATGTTACGTGAAGATACATAAACTATACTTCATGAATATAACATTACATGAGGAGATTTTCATTATATTTGATGTGTCACACTTTTGTCCCCCTTATTCTCTCCCCAATTTTTCAAGCTTAGTTCCACCCATTTGCTAAGACTTCCCAAATTACATAATGCCACCAATAGTGGGAAACAGTAGGAGGCAGAAGGCTAGCACATGCTATCTCTGAGATTTTTGAAGCGACACCACATCTTTCACTCCTAACACAGAGTCATTTGACTGCTCAACACGCTTGATGAAGATCACTAACTGTCGATTCTGTTAAGTCAGCTAACAAATGCCCATAGCATTGCGTTAATGGGGAATATCCTATATGTATTATTCTTTTAGCAGTTATTATGACAGGTGACTATAT
>JBBPCZ010108624.1:0-10738 GCA_037974445.1 Brycinus macrolepidotus
TGGATTACTAAAGCACTGATGTACGTCGCTCTGGATAAGAGCGTCTGCTAAATGCCGTAAACGTAAACGTAAACAAAGGCGTAAACCAGCTTTTCAGCGTCTGATAGGGTAATAGTGAAACGGAGTTTGGCGATATTTCTGAGATGGTGAAAGGAGGTCTTGCAGAGGTGTTTGATATGGGCTTCAAAGGTGAGCTGCAGGTCAGATCTTACACAAAGGTTGTGACGGACAGTGTAACCAGACAGTGTAATGCTGGTTATGGAGGATGCCTGGATCTGGTATGGGGTGCCAACAAAGTTGCTTCAGTTTTGGAACTATTCAACTGGAGAAAGCTGTGTTTTATCCACACCTTTATCTTCTCCAGACAGGCAGAATGGTGGTAGAGAAGCTGCAAAAGAATGCATCAGTTTTCATATAAAGTTGTGCGTCATTGGCGAAGCAATGAAATGCAATTTCATAATGACTAATGACATGGCCAAGGGGGAGCATGTCTAAAATGTCCCTATCATGAGGAGGGAAGGTGATCCAGGCTTAGCTGCCATCAGTAGCTCATTTGTGACTCTGACAAGAGCTGTTTCTGTGCTGTGAGTAGAGTGAAATTTTTCAAAATGGTTGATGTAGTGGCAACTACTTTTTCCAGTACTTTGGAGAGAAATGGAATTGGGCCTGTAATTGGCAAAAACGTCTGGATCAATAGTGTGTGTGTGTGTTTTTTTTTAAGTGGTCTGATTATGGATGTTTTTAGAACAGATGGAACATAGCCAGCCTGGAGGGAGTGGTTTATTACAGTGGTGATCAGAAAACTTATGGCAGAGATGTTTGCTTTCATTAGGGCTGTAGGAAAGGGGTCCAGGGCACAGGTGGAGGGTTTCATGCTCCTGATGATGCCTATAACCTCTTGATGTGAGACTTCTGGGAAGTAGTTAAGGGGCTGGGAGATCTCTGTGAGTAGGTAGTCAGGTAGACAGGTAGAGTGGAAGAACTAGAAAGGACAGAACGAATTGAGTCAAGTTTTTGTTTTGAAAAAGCATAAAATTAAGATAAGATAAGATAAGAAAGAACTTTATTTATCCCGAGGGAAATTCTTTTGTCATTAGCATGTGCAGTGCAACAGAAGAATAATATAAGACAATAGGCAATTTTTAAAAAAAATAGACGATAAACGATAAACAATAGTGCAACACAATTACAGAACATTTTTGTAACAAGATAAACCGTAACACTGACATTGCTGTGTGTGAGGTTTCAGTGTGCTGTACCAGCAGATCAGTAGTGTAGAATGGTTTATGAAAGTGTCTCAGTGTTCATGCAATAAGAATAAAAATAAATGCAATAAAATAGCAGCAGATGATGAGGGGATGAGATTAACATTCTGGAACATTCAGTCAATTCACAGATGAAACAGTTGAGTTATATTGCACAAATCTGATTCTGAACAGAATGGCATGAAAACGTAGAAAGATCACATACAGAGCGGGGAGGAGTTATAGAGTTATAGAGTTATAAAGGATTTCCTGTGGCGTTCAGTTCTGCGGCAATGAGTCTTTTGCTGTGTGTGCTCTGATGGCCTACTAAGGAAACGTGCATGGGGTGGGAGGGATTATCCATGATGCAGAGAATCTTCTTCAGCATTCTCCTCTCAGACACCTCCACTAGGGTCTCCAGTTTGACACCTAGAACCGAACCAGCCTTATTGATCAGCTTGTTCAGCCTGTTGGCATCAGCTGCCTTCACTGCACAATTATGACAGTGCTCTTCTGTAGTTGCTGTAAGTGAGGGAGTTTTGTGGTCTGAGAAGATGATCGATAGAGGAGAATAGCTGCTTGAAATTTCCAGGACTGTCTTTAGTGTTGTTTGAGTAAAACTGTGACTGTGCTTTCCTAAGGGACTCAGCTTGTGAACAGTGAGAACTGAAGCTTTGTAATGCTGCTGAAAGGCACGCCCAGCTGCCCTTATTTATCCTTGCTCACTGGTGAACCAGGGGGCAGAGCGAGAGAAGGTGGCTGTTCTGGTTTTAACAGGGGCGTGGAGATCCAAAATGCTGGTCAGGGTTTGTTGTAAAATTCCACTATGCCATTGGCAGATGGAAACTTTGCATGAAGAAGGCACAAGGCAAACCCAGTCCAGACTGTTCTCATTCGCAGTTCCCCACTGGTGGAATAAGCTGCCAAAGGCGACCAGAGCAGCAGAATCACTCTCTATATTCAAAAACCTCCTGAAGACTAATCAATTCAGAAAGATCTCCTCTTATGACTAATCTTCTTGCACTACTCCTACATCAAGATTTTAGCACTTTGAACTCTCCTCTGGTTCTCACACTGTCCGGAAACTTCCTGAGTGTTTCGTCAAATTGTAAGTGGCGTTGGATAAAAGCATCTGCCAAATGTAATGTAATGAAAAAGATGCTATACGTCGACAGTCGTGTTTTCCAGGCTGATGTTTTTCAGATTTCTACAGCAGATTTGGCATTTGGGCTTGATGTGGGGGGACAGAAATGGCAAGCCCATATAGACGGCCTTATGGTCAGACATTTCCAAATCGTATACAAATAGATTGCTAACAGGGGGAAAATCAGTAACGACCAGATCAAGGAAGGGGTGCTGACGTGGACGTGCATATCTCCAAGTTCTATAATATTAGAGGTTGTACTAAATTTTGAGTGAAGATTGTACGTCTCGGAGATGAAGGATGGATTTCTACCGGAGCTTCTATGAATATTAATCCAAGTTGTTTAATAAATTATATGCATGACGGAGTGGTGTAGTTCAGTTTTACCAGCTGGTTGACAAAATAATTCAACATTATGCTGGTCATCAGTTTAAATACCTCACATTAGCCACAATGAACAGAGCGTCCAAGCAATGGTATCGTGACAGCAAGAAGTAGGTAAACAGCCACCGGAGTCGGTAAAATCCATACAAAACAAATAAATGTCCAAACGATTTACAAATAAGTGATGACAATAGTATAATTGACATTATACACTATTGTAAACTATTGTAAACGGTGAACAGACCATGCCAGCATCTTCTCCTCTTGACTTGATTTTTGCAGTTTACAAAAAAACTGTGAGTAATGAGGTAATGTGTAATCCAAGACAAATTCCTTGTTTAACATACTTGGCCAATAAAGGCTGATTCTGATTGTTTAAGAATGTGCTGCTCAGGTTTTCCTTGGTTTCTTGGTTCCTCTCATTGTTTCCTCCCCCTATGCATTTAAGGAGTTTGTTGCACTAATTACTAATTAGGGCTCTGGACATGGAGTGTTGAGGACTATATAAATGGTCTTCTAAACCCAAACCACTTTTACTATACACTCATTGTGGTATCTCTGACTGCAAAACACTTGACCAAAAGCTCAGTCTATTGTGTTCTGTAGAAAATCATCTGAAGAACAAAAATAAAAACATCTAGTATATGCTATAAACACACAAGATATGCTCTGCTCTATACATATATCCCACAATGCCATCCATTAATGCAAATGGAAAACTTCTGAATGACTAGATCTGCATTCATGCTGTGATCCCACTGTAACACCCCTCCCCTGCCACCTCATTTTGACCCCTATTGAAGTGTTCTGATTTGATTCTACCTTTAGCCAAAGTAAATCCCCCATCCATCTGCTTACTAATCTATGAAACTGTCTCTTGCCGTGTGTATGAGTGAGAACAACTCTACAAAGCTGGATGTGTTTTTGAGGAAACCTTAAGTAAGAGAAGGCTACTGTACCGAGATACTAATTCACTTGAGTATTGCTGAATAAAGGCTCCCTTTAGCATACATTCCCTTTAGCATACATTAGCTAAATTACCTAGCTAAGAGGCTCTTAGAGTAGAACATACAACCAAAATCTTTACTATTAATAAAGAACTGTCTATCAGTAGGACATCACAAGTTTGATAATAAATAAATGACATCGAGTCCAAGAGATAACAATTGGCTTTGTTCTCTCTGGGTGTGGAGGATAGTTCTCCTTATCCCCATCACTTAGCACAATGTTACCAGTGCAAGTGTCTGTTACCTGATGTACCAGAGTTGAGAGTTAGTGTTCTCCTACAAGTGCACTGAGCTGACAAAATTATGTTGAGTTAGTAGTAGTTTGGATAAGATGCAGTGGTTCTTAGTTTGACTCGGAGGAAGCATGTGTTAGCCTCCACTCTACCAGTGCTGGTGGTATAACGAGACAGGGGGAGTCCTAGTTAATGGGAGGAACTTAGAAAATCTCAATTTTATGAGAAATGGTAAATGGTAAAATGCTACCAAATAATAAAAAAAAACTTCTTGTTCCTTTAACTTACATTGAAAGTTAAGAATGTTTTATCCTTCCCCATTGTCCTTCCCCCTCACCCCACCAGAAATGCTCTGACATGTCGAGGCATGGACTCCTCAAGACTCTGAAGGTGTGCTGTGGTATCTGGCACCAAGATGTTAGCAGCAGATCTTTTAAATTCTGTAAGTTGAGAGGTGAGCCTTCCATGGATTAGAATGGTTTGTCCACAGATGCTTTGAATTTAGTGATAAAAATATGGAGGTCATGAAGGGATGTTCTTGTTTAGGGAGGTGGGACATGTCAAAGAAACTTCCTCATCATAGCCAGAACCCAAGGTTTCCCAGCATAACATTGCCCAGAGCATCACACTGGCTCCGCCAGCTTACATTTTCTCCATGGTATGCTCCATTTTATCCATAGTGCTATCTCTTCCCCAGGTAAGCTACATGCCCCCAACTGTCCACATGATGCAAAAGAAAACATGTTTCATCAGACCAGGCCACCTTCCATCTTTGCTTCATGGGATAGTTCCAATGCTCAAGTGCCCACTGTAGGCACTTTCTGTGGGTGACAGGGGTCAGCATGGGCACTCTGGAACCCCCCTACAAGATCTGCTGTATTGGAGATGTTCTGACGCAGTCATCTAGCCATCTCAATTTGGCTCTTTGTCAAAGTCAGTATATCCCACCTCCTACACCCCAGTGTAACAATATAATCGATGTTATTTACTTCACTTGTAACTGATTTTAATATTGTGGCTGTTTGGTGAAGAGATATGATGCATAAAAGTCCTAGTTATTTGAAAAATATTTCAGGATATACCAAGCACAAATAGAACACCAATCTAGGCAAATATATAGTAAACAGACTCATGGTAATACAAAATAGTACAACAAATACAATTATTTGCACATGATTTATGAGCCATCTCAGCATATATATTACATATCAGGATAAGGAATACTATGTTGTACAAGTACAATGAACATCTTTTCATCTTAACACTTTGTACTGTGTTATTAAAACCACCATTTACTGCTTATCACGAAGTTCTGCCTCATGCTGTAGTCTCTACTACAGTGATGTATAATAATAACAATTAGAGGACAGGTTTGTATTTGGAGAACAGGATTAGACCAAATATACACTCATCAAGCTGGCAGTAATGATGCGTCTCAAACTCCCGCACCCTCCTTTCTTGAGTGGGGCTCACAAAGCTATTTTGCATGGTTGTTGTCCTAAGAGAGATTAGCAGACTAATGAAGTTACAGACTTGCACTTGGACTAAAGTTCTTCACTTCAGTCGCTGTTAGGTTTGAGGAGGGGTTATAAAGTAGCAGAAGTTTGGAACAAAAGACCACACCAGAAATTCTTCCAAACATTTATTTTTTGCACCTCCACATGTATTTATTTATACCAGGTTCCTCATAGTTCCAATTTGTCATACCCTTTTGGGAGTGCCATTCAGACATTTGTGTTCTGTTGATTACCAGCACCATTTATTATCACAACCCTGACAAAATTGTTCTTCATTTACCATCGTGGTTTTTGATGTCAATTTGATGTTTTACATCTTTGTGACATCTTGTCAAAATTTTCATTTGCATTTCTAAACCTTAAGATTTTATCATGCACCTACATCTATCTCAAGTAATTCTCTCTCAGTCCTTCCACAGTGAATAAACTGAAATCGTTTTCTTTGTTGAGGACCTGTTTTATGTGGTGTTTTCAAGGTATATGTTTGGCCCCAGAAGTGGAATTGTGACAATGAATAAAGATTTTCTTAGAATCATCACTGCTATTAGTTTAAAAAAAAACCCAACTCAGAACAGCTTGAAAATATCTGAAGGAGAAGACCTACACATCAGGGTGTTAAAAAATGAACATTGCAAGGGAATGGATGATCAGCACATTCAGTGCAATGCTACACCCTTAAAAAACAAAAATGTGCCCAAAATGATTCTATTGGAGTGATCCCACTGGAGTGTGAGGGGTCATCCACAATGCTGGTGGCTTTGAGGATGCAGTGTGGGGTGTAAATGTCCTCACTATCCTCTGTCGGGTCTTGCGATCCAAAATAGAAGAATTAACATAACAAGCTGTGTTTACAGAGTATACTTTCTATAGTCCCTCTGTAGAACATGGTGAGGACTGGGGGGAGGTGCACTCTCCTCAGTCTCCGCAGGAAGCAGAGATGCTGCTGGGCCTTCTTGTTGATGTAGCTGATGTTGATGGTCCACATGAGATTCTCTGTAATGTGAACACCAAGGAACTTGGTGTTCTGGACGATCTCCACTGAGGAACTGTTGATGTTCAGCGGAGAGTGATCACGTTGTTCCTTCCTGTCAATAATCATCACTTTTGTTTTATCCACATTCAGAGACAGGTTGTGGGCTCTGCACCAGTCCGTTAGCCGTTGCACCTCCTCTCTGTAACCAAGACTACACAAGTCTAAACAAGTGCAGGCAAGACAGTAATGCAAGAAGGAGTGCAAGAGAAACATAAGAGCAACAGTACAATACTTTTCAGGACAAGACAACATACCGTGCAGCTGGAGCAGTTACAGGACTAGGTGAATGAATATAGTATTTAGACTTATTGTATTCTAGCAGCAGAGTAGTTAAGCAGTTAAAAAAAATGCAAAGATTGAGGAAGACAGCAAGAAATAATTATGCATAAATGTAGCAGGGTCTGGTGGTAATAGACAGGTCTACTAGTTGTTCTTATACACATGTGAGCAAAGATTTGGTATGAAAGTCAACTGAAACTACACTTTTGCACCAAAGTGTTGACCCTAGGGAGGCTGCTGCAAATTACCACTCCATCATTGGAGTTTTCGTTTGTTTTAACTACAGTATATTTTGTATACCCATATTTTATTATTCATTCAGTTTAACAAATTCACCATACTGCAGATTCACTTGCATAGGGAACTAAATAACTAAATAGGGAATGAAACTATGGCGTTGTGTGACTCTTAAGGTTTCCCACTTCAATTATAACAGGTTTCTCTTACATATAGTTGGGCCAAGAGAGGTTGACTTTTGTCTGTAATAGATTAGCTTGGCTTCTATAAGTGGGGGGTTTATTTCCTGGAATGCAGTTAAAACTGTAAATGCAAACTGGATGTTGCTCTCCTGCTGGCAACTTGCTTCTTGACTTAACCAAGTAACAGTCCCATCCTCAACCTCAGTACATGGCCATCATTTTAATCCTGATCTTATGCAATATTCTTCATGAATGAATTACCTTTATGATATTTTCAGTGCCTGACAATCATATATTGAGGATAACATAAATAAAGGTAGGATTCTTACATCAAAGTCATGTTTGTCAGGGTTGTTGAAGAATCTAAAAATAGCCTAAAACACATCTGTCTAGTATGGGTACAGTATCGGTGAGCTGCATGTGGTAAGGTGAAAAAACGATTATAGGAAGAAGTACCCCTATAATAAATCTCCTCAAGTAGCCACTTGCTTGGAGCGATGTTGTTCACCTTGGGGGGCCTACTCTTGTGGCTCCATTCGAGTGGGTCTCCACATGAAGCTCTGTTTTGAGCCTGTGCTCAATGAACCTTTTACTTCCTTTCCTGTGTCTGCCTCTAAGATATATTCAGCATCTATAGCAGCAGACCTCACACAGCTCTGTTATGGACTATGCACTGCTTCCAGGACAGTTGCTCCTAAGCCTCCTAGTTTTCTGAGATTTTGACAATTAAGACCATTAAAATATGTAATTACGTCATGTTTTCACATTCTGTTATTACATTTTATTTTGTTAGTTTTTCATTGCATTGGATGATTCAAACTTAAATGACAAAAAAATCACTATAAATACATTATCCAATTATTAATATACTGTTTTATTTTAAAACTGAAAATGAGAACTGTCATGGCTGCACTGCCGGTGCCACACCCCTGGCTGTCCTGGTATCCGGAATACTGAGCCTGGGCTCCCCCTGACCTATTCCCCTTTTGGTTTCTCCCATGACCTGGATTAGTTTAACCTGCCTCTTGTTTCCCAGTTCCTTACTAAGCCCAGCTCAACCCGGAAATCACTGCCCATTCACCGTTGTGTCTTCGCTTGTTTTGTTTAGTCTCTCTGTGTTTTGCAGCCTTGAGCCCTTATTGATGTGTACAACTGGCTCGCGTTATGCTCACCTGAGGATTTGGTTCAAAACAATGCAATGATTGTTACACCTCCTTAATATAGCGTACGCTATTACACTGAAGTCTGAATGGAAGAAGCCATGGTGTCAGCTGTCTCTGAGTGCCCAGAACCCTGTTTGGTACAAGATAAAGATGACACCTACTGCTCTTGAAGCATTCATCAAACTAAAACCCCTATTCATCAGTGCTCCCATACTTAAGATGCCCGATCCTACCTACCAGTTCATAGTGGAGGGGGATGCCTCAGAGGCTGAACTATTGCACCGCCACAGTAGCCCCGATAAACTCCACTCATGTGCCTCCTTCTTGTACGTTATTGGTGGTGGAGCACAATATTACAATATCAGAAACCAAAAACTGCTCACCACCAAAGCGGCACTGGAGGGGGATCTGAAGCCCTAGTGCTCTCTGACCACTGGAACCATGAGTATATCCAGCAGGCAAAATGCCTCAATTCATGTCAGGCCCAATGGTTCACTCAGGTTCAAAGAACGGTAAGGCCAATGCCTTATCACATAGGAATTCCTTGGTAGCAAACCAAACAGAGCCTGAGACCATTCTGCCAGCGTCCATTGCTGGTAGCCCCAGTCATGAAGCCGGGAAGCTGGGTATAACCTGGTGTCCCATGGCTGTCCCTTAGATCGGCATTACGTGCCAGAGCACCTGTGTGGTTCGTACATGAAGGCCTTCTTTTGTTGGTTATCCCCATACAGACTCTCTTTCTCTTTGTCTCCGGGTCGCCCAGAGGAAGATGGGTTCCCCTTTTGAGTCTTGGTTCCTCCTGAGGTTTCTTCATCCAGCTCAGGGAGTTTTTCCTTGCCTCTGTCACCTTTGGTTATAAAAAGCTTTAGTTATAAAAAGCGTTATATATAAATAATATTAAATTGAATTGAACTGAGCATGTTGAATATCTGACAACTCACTATCCACAGCTAAGGTACTATGCAATGTACTGAAAAAGGTAATAAAATCATTCCTCTTGCAGTCAAGAAACACTAGAATTATTTTTAGTTAGTAGGTAACATTTTTATAGCAAATTTGAAATGGTTGGAAACAATTGTTGAGCTTGAGGGAAAAAAACTAGAACATGCAGCACCAACGTTGTACTCACCTTTATGATAAGACTAACTGGTGAGGTTTAACTGAGTGAAAATTACTTTCTTCTATGGTTCACTCAGCCAATCAGCCTGGCCTTAACTTCACACTGCACACGGCCTTTTTAATTATACAGTGAAATCATACTGAACCCAGATTTTGTTGTGGATCACATGACAGCTGGTATTTGTCAAGGCTAATAACAATAGAACAAAGGCAATTTGCTGCACAAATCATCTGGAGTATTGTTCAGAGACATTTCGTGATCTGACACAAGAAACACAACTAATAATTTGCTGTCAATCTGACTCCTAAAAGAAATATTCAGTTTTTTCTAAAACAAAAAGGGGGGGGGGGATTTAACAGTTTTGAGAGTCCATTTTTTGCAAAAAGGGCATTTCTAAACGAAAACACAGTGCACAAATTACCTCCCAAAGCCACAAGAAGACGCAAATTACAGTGATCTTACCATGGTTGAAGGCCTGCATCTAGCATTTAAAATGTTATTTGTTGTTTCATAGTATTCTGTTGTGCAGCATTATATTCTCCAGCCTCACTGGTTTGACAGAGTTTATGCACTAGGATGCACAGCATCAAGAGGTTCTGATATAAATAGGCTTGTGCAGTGAGTAGACCCCTGAGAACACCAGCACCACCAACAGGTCATAATAATTTTTTATTTTTTTTTGGCTGATTTACCTCTAGCCCAAACTGCCGATTCACACAGCCTGCCTGTCATTTTTTGTCAAATACACTGACATATTACATAGTGAAACACTCCCTAGATTCCCTCTCCATTTGGTCAGACCTTTTTATGCCCAGTTCCTTCTCCCCATAGTGTGTGCTCAGTTCTAGTAGAAGTCGGTCTGACTGGCTATTTGCTTCATAAGAAGTTGGTATTTATGTTAGCTAGCAGTGGTGATATAACAACTACTTTTTCTACTTTATCTACTTTTGAGCTTATAACTGCTTGTAAAAGACACTCAGGTAAGATTTTTTACTTTGTACATTGCTGTTTTACACAGTTATAATATGAGCCATTGATAGGTGTCACTAGCTATTTAGTTATTTTGTTACCCTTGCCATCCAGTATCATGACCAGCTGTCACTGCCCAGCACGTGTTATAAAGTAAAGTGGCCCCTTATAGTCACACGTGAACACACCACAGCACAGCACACAGTGTGAACAATGTGAAATTCTT
>JBBPCZ010108687.1:0-18365 GCA_037974445.1 Brycinus macrolepidotus
TCACTGGTGAGTTGTGCTATTTTTAGAACAGGTCCGCGGGCTACTCATGTGGTCCTTGGGGGCACCCTGGTGCCCGCAGGCACCACGTTGGTGACCCCTGATATAGCATATACCATCCACTTATAAACTTGTTTTATTTGATATATTTTGATTTTTCATTTATAGTTGTTCACTCAACAACTTTCCGATCCTTATGAATGATTAAGAAATAAATGGATAAGTGGTAAAAACCTAAAAACCTATGCTGTGCAAAAACTTACTGTGGAAGTATATATATATATATATATATATATATATACAAATGTGATATTCTGCTTTCTATCAGTAACATTATCTGGCTTCCTTCTGATTTCACTGGCTAGCAAGAAAAAAACTTTCCCTCCTTCAAAAAACAGACGGGGGTTTCCTAGCCTTTACACTAGGCAGTCTTGCTATAGACACTACAACGGCAGCCCTGTAGGAGATGAGCATGTTATATTACCTACGGATGTAATAATGGTTTAGTGTAAAATATTGTCCTGTTGTCACCAAACCTCATCCTGCAGATCTTCTCTCCTGTTTATTTTCAACCTGCAACTAAAATGCTACCCCTCCCCTCTCTAGCCAATCAGGGACTTCTGAAGAAGTTTATTAGCCAAAGCAGGTGGAACTAGACCTCCCAGGAAGGTAGATCTCCATGACCAGGGTTGCTGACCTCTACTTTAAGCAGTAGTGAGAGTGTTCACACTAATAGCGATGCAGATTTTGGGAAACATTGCTATTCCATTTGATCATAGTCCTTAGGATTGGTTTCTAAGAAGAAATAAAGGCAGTAGAGCTGTAGCCAGCTTTAAATTCTTACTATTCTCCTCCACCTTCTTTTAAATATCTGTACTTCCATTGCACTTTTTTGATTTTCATCTTCTTCCATCTTCTTTTATTGATTTTCTGTGTATTCCTTTATTTCTTTTTTTCTTTTACTTGTTTTTTATAAATAATATTTTTATTCCTGTAAAGCACATTGAATGACCTTTGTGTATGTTAATGGGCTTTATAAATAAACTTGACTTGACTTGAGAGCAATGGAAATGAACAAATGCAAACAAAGTGAAGGAAGATGTTCAAAAGCTGGAGATGTTCACCTCGTTGTGTGTGTTCCGTTTGTTTATGCATGCCGTACCCATTAATACACCTTACAGTGCAAGGTTTTGCAGTGAGGAGATCAGGAAAGGTGCTAAAATGAGTGATAACCAGCCACAGTTCAGCCTTTGCTTGCCTGATAACTCCGTTGTAGTTTCCGAAAGCGTCTGGCTGCTCGCTGGTCTCGGCGTAGAAGATGAGGCTCAGTGGCCGCGGCTCCTCGCCAGCGTTGGAGCTGACGAACTCCACCCCTACAACATGGAACTTGATCTTCGCGTTCTCTCCTGAATCTCTGTCTTGGGCCTAAATGTAGAAGATAAATGTAGAAGAGAAAATCCCCATGTTGAAGATATTTTCTCTTTCTCTGGGTTATCCATGAACTCAGTGGATTTAAAGTTGAATATACTTTGGTCCTTAGACTGAAACTGAAATCACTCACATAAACGCTGGCAACAGACGAGTCCTGCTCAATGTTCTCCGAAAGCACGACTATAGGAATAGAAACAGGGGTATTGATTACTGATCTGCTACATCAAGCATTAAAGACCCATGTAGAATGATAAGGTGATACCTTAATAACAGTTAAAGAGTTCTGCCTTTTTTTGTAAAATAGGGTGGTGAATGGATCCAGGCATCCAAACTTCCTTTTAAAACTGCCTTAAAGAATGTTACGACACAAAATCCTTATGAACGAGATGCCTGATGCCTGAGACACTGTTTTACAATAGTTTGGCCTAAAACATACATTTAAATCTATTCATGGTGGAGGGATACGGTGCACGGTGTTGTGAGGGAAATTTCTTCTAGTCCCAGAAGAAAATTATAGTTCAGATTTGACACTATTTTACCACAATCAAATTTCCATATAAACACTCAGAAGATACGTGGACCTTTAATGGGGTTCAATAGTAAATAAAATGGCTGTACTTGTGTTAGAGACGTCTGGTTCCATTAACCACCACTGTAAAGAAATCAGAGTCTCCGTTTCACACCAGACTCACTGGGGATGACGTTGTTTACATCTCACCCATTAAAGTTGCTTTCCTTTTGCATTTAATTTGTTTATTTAATCAGGAAAATCCTTACTAAGGCCAAGCCCTAACATCCTCCAGCAATGTATTAAAGTAAGATGGAAAAAAATTGAATTTAATGCTACTAGAAATACAACATGAAAAAAACATTTAATCAGAACCAATGCATATGAAGAAAAGATTTACCAAAAAATTCCTGCACCGGGATGAACTCGGGAGCGTTGTCATTCAAATCAATTATCTTGATCGTGACGATACCTGGAAAAGCATGGGATATCTTTCAGTTTTCAGAAGTTCCCCACAAGGTTATGACTTCAAAAAAACTCCTCAAAATTTATGGGTTCCGAAGTTATTACTGTTGTTTTGCTGTACCATTATTTATATATAATTATACAATATAATTACATTATCCATTACGCAGTTAGCTACATAATTAATTTCATTTGCATTCAGTTTTCTTTCTACATTAAAGGGCCCATATTCTACATATAGTAATTCATTTCTATATGACCTCTCTCTATACCTTACACTTAACCAAGCTGTTTTTGTTACTGTGCCTTTAAGCTTAATGTACGTGAGCTCTGTCCTGACTGGCTATAACGTATTGTGCTTTATTCTGAATAATACACTCCTCATAACTTCAGTGTGAGTGAGTGGAAAGGATGTAAGTTAAAAGGGAGATTTATTTAGATGCGACTATTTATATAGATCGACTGATTTCAAAAGTAAATGTGCATCTTTGGGCCGTATAGACTGGGGAATAAGTTGTACACTTTTAAACAGCAACAGTGTTTATACACGACACTCAACCCTGATTTATATATATTTTTTTAATTAGCAAAGAAGATTTTAAAAATATTGGGAAAATTTGGTTTTCCACGATATTGGTTTTAATGGGTTAAAATACATATTTTCAATGTTTTTCTGTTTACAATAAAAAATACATATAAAATTACACCATGCTGTAGTCTACTGCAGTCATTTCTATGGGTTGCTATGATGCCACAAACTGGAGTAGCTTTGCCAAATATGCTAATAGAGTTGACTTAAAAGTCACAAATGGATCAATAAGAATGATGTCATTTGCATATTGCTAATTGCCAGCCATTCACTATTAGCTGCATGTCTAACTGAACTAATGTATAATAAGCTCTGCCCCTCACCGTCAGTGCTGTTCCTTCCCTTCTCTGTGAAGATGTCGACCACGCTGGCAGTCATCTCCACCTCGTCGCATTTCTCGTAGTCGATCTCGTGCTCGGCGCTGGTCCTCACGATGCCTGTGGGCTCCAGGAGGAACCACTCCTCCTCACAGGAGCCCCACGTCTTGTTGCAGTGGCAGCGCGTGGAGACCAGCTCGTAGATCAGGGAGTGGTTGGTGTCGACATCGCTCCCCTCAATCACACCCACAACTGTCAGTGGGTTGGAGTTTTCCTCGATGCTCATGGTCAAATCTGCTGGGAAAATGGGCGGCGTGTCGTTGACGTCCTCCACTATCACCAGCACGGTGACGTCAGCCTTGTGCTGGCCCAGGTCTGTGGCCTCCACAGTCAGCGTGTAGCTCTTGCGCTCACTCTCGTAGTCCAGCTCCACGTCTGGGTCCACCGTGATGACACCCCTGTAGCCGTCGCCGTCGGGCTCTGAGATGCACAGGAAGCTGCCCAGGCTGCCACTGGTGATGCGGAAGGAGGTACGGTTGTTGTACTCCGTTTGGTCAGCATCGCGGGCCTGGACATGACCCACCAATATACCTGGGGGAGGAGGTAGTAAGGAACACCTTAAAGAGGGTCCCACACTTTTGCTTAAAGCACATACTGAAACTTCACTACCACTTTACAATAAGACTATCCTTATAAAGGGTTCATAAATGATTTATAATCAAGTTGTTAATTAGGTTGTAGACAGTTTATAAATAATTAAAAAGCAGTTATAAACTAGATGCATTTCAGCAAGAAAATACGAAGTGTGATTGTGTGGTTACTATGAAACCAGTGTTTGGTTTTAAGGGGAAAAAAAAAATCTATTTGCACCACGGATTCGAACCGGTGATCTTCTGATTCTTTTCGTTCAGCGGCCGGTGGTCTACCGCTGGACCACCATGGGAACTCTCTGCCTCTTACCAAGCCATTTATGGTTAAGGATGGCTGAACGCGTAGCCGCATTCATGGGCTGATTATTTTTCATTAAACCACAACAAACAGTGAGACACATCTTTATTTGTAATTGACCTGAGCTTTAGTGTCTCGAAGTTTGTTTATGAGTCCGCTGTGTGTTTTGCTCCGTGTTTCTTTCTCTGCGTTTGTGCTTCTCAGTTTTTTCTGCAAAGTTTTTATTTGATTTTATTTAGACTTTATCCTTTATATTGTTCTTGTCTTTGTGTCTCTGTGTGTCTGTGCAGTCATAACATAAGCAGTTTTCTCCAGGATCAATAAAGTTTTCTGGTTCTGATTCTGATTACAATGCATGGTCTTTGGCTTTATTCCTAAAGTTGCACTGTCCGGGGCAGAGATTCCCAAATCTGGTCCTGGAGGTCTGGTGTCCAGCACAGTTTGTTGGTTCCCATCCTCAAATACCCTCACTAAACCTGGCAATTCACAGGTGAGTTGAGTAAACCTTTAACTCCTCTATCTTTCAACATTTAAAGTCCCTTTTTAAAGGGCCCATATCATGGATATGGAGACCAATGCTAATCCTAAACCTGGGCCACTTTAATGAAGATCTTGTTTGTTTTGGTGATGCACTTTTACAGAAATGTATTAGTCTGTTTGGGTGACTATTGACTTCTAGTGTTAGGAATGTTAGCCCAAAATGTGGGCTAGGAGTCTTGGGGGTAGGGGTGAAACATGTAAATTTGTTTTTCCTGGAAGATGAAACTATGGATGCTGTACATTCCAAAGCCATCCAAATCACAAAATATTACAGTATGAATTCAGACAAAAACCTTGTGACTTACCTCGTTCACTCTCTTTCACATTAAAGGTGTAGTCTGAATCCAAGTACACTGGCTTGTTGTCATTGACATCCTGAGATAAAAAACAAGATTAGATGGCAGAACTGAAACACAGCCTGAGACCTTTAACACATCCTGGAGAATATCTTCATATACGTAGCAAACCTGAAGTAATAAAAGGCCTACAGTGGTTTAACTAAAATAAACTGCATTAACTGCAATTGCATTGCGACTTACATTTTTATACATGAAGGATACAAATAACGAGGCCATAATTTTACATTTAGCAACTGATAAAAGTGAAGTGTTAAAGATACGCACATACACCCATCAGTAGTCGCTTGCATAAACATCTTATTAAAGTGTATTTATTTTAAGCTAAATACTTTAAAGCTGTGACATTTAATTTTGATTCTTTAGCATAGTGCTAAAAGCTAATGTAAACAAAGGCTAAAGGCAAACAAACACTAGGAGTCAAGAGTCACTCAAATTGTTTCCATATCACCAAAACGTCTCTTGACGCACTTGAACCGCATCCAGCTCTACATTAAGGTGTATCAGATTAAGCTCTACATTAAGGTGTTCATTTTTACAGCTCACAGTAAGTCATACTATGTCCTAAACCACATCCACAAGTCTGAACCACCTTAATGAACAGCTGGATGCAATTTGAGCATGTTGAGAGAAGTTTTGGTTATGTGTCTATGTTCTTAAGGTCAACATTCACTTAAGATGTTTCAGGCATGTGCTGGCTCTATTGGTAAACTCCTCCTGTAACTCTGATTATAGGGATGAGTCGATCTGATACTCGGTATCGGTCCAACACGGGCCAAAATCACTAGCTCGGATACAGAAAAAAGCCTTAACGATCACGTAAATGCTTTAATAAACATGCCATAAGGAGAGACACACAGATGAGGACATGAGTAACACAGATGAGCAGCAGGGCTGTGTCCCAAACAGCTCCCTGCTCCCTACATGGTGCTACTAAAAAGTGCATGGTGCTACGAAAAAGTGACCTGATACATCACCCCTACCTGATACACTGCCATTACTTTTACAGTCAATTGTAAACCATAATAATCCAGCAAATATTTTGACTAAATCTTTTTTGGTCTCTCATGAATGAGGCTAATTAAGGCCAACATATGTAGGGACTTATGAAGGGTCTGAGATATTTTTGCACAATAGTTTTGAGAATTTTTAAATCTTTTTTATTTTATGTCGAATTTTTTTTCATTTAAGTCGACCAATGAAGAGTTTCATACAAAACCCACTCTTAATGACCCCTCAACCACTGAATTATCCCAAAAAACGTGAAATTCATTGTTCTGCTTCTGAGATATGTAGCAACACGTGGCTACATCATGAAACTCTGAGTGATAAGACTCTGGATGCCAGGCTTTCAGAAATAACCCAAAGTCCAAACTCACGTCGACGTTGATGATGGCTATTAGCCAGGACGACAGAGGTGGTTCACCCATGTCTGTGGCCGTCACGTTCAGTTCAATCACTCCATTCAGTTCTGGATCAATGGCCTCGCGGTCCAGGATCCCAATGCTCGTTATCATCCCAGTGTCCACATCCATTGTGAAGTTGCCACCGTACAATGTACCGTACTCTCCGTCTTCTATGCCGTATTGGATTTTGCTGTTGGGCGTGTTTGGCTCATCATCATCTCTAGCCTACACAAACAACACAGACGAGAATATCGTTCCAGAACAGAATGGACCAGACAGGATAAAGAGGCCTGCACGAACCACTCCTGATTCAGCATTATAATAAACACTGAAACAGCATTAATACATTGAAAGATGGGATCAAGCACTGGTAAATGACTTTAAGTAAAGTGCACCAAGTGCAGCATTATGGAAAATGATAGAAAATTAAGAACTATTTTTAATGCCAACCTAAGAAAAACATCATATTTCCAATGCAAAAGATGTATCTTGATTGTAAAATGCCTTGAAGGTTTATTTGTAGCTTTAAAAAACAATTAGAGAAGCATTATACAGATAATGAAGCTGTATGTTAATGGTTTGTCCAACCTTCTGTACTCTGTAATTAAAAGGATGAGTAAATGGAATTGAAAAGGTAAATATAAATTATATTTACCATTATTTAATGTCCTTACACATTTTATTTGAAACAAATTTAATGAACTGCTTTCATCAGTTAGTACTTTCCGCCTGAACTCCAGTATGATCAGTTTCTTAGGTATTAAAAACCACATGGTACCGTCCACCAGCACAGTCTGACCCTCCAGGCGGTTCTTTTGGCTTTTGTATCTTACCTGCACCTCAAGCCGCAGTACGTTGTTCTCACGGATGAAAACCTCGTAGTCTCGGTAAAACGTTGGGGCGTTGTCGTTGATGTCGAGGATGGTGATCTCTAGGACGGTGGAGCCCACGTTTCCCCCCGAATCTCTGGCCTGCAGGGTGGGCGAGTAGGAACTTGTGCGCTCCCGATCCAGCATACTCCCATTTTTCACATAAATGGTACCGGTGGTCGTAAACACATCAAACAATGAGAGGCTGCAAAAGAAGGCGAGATCCAAAGTCACCTGGAGCATGTAAAAAAAAAAAAAAAAGCCCTACTCCAGAGGATTCAGCTCCCGTCCTGGAGGGCCTCGCCCAGCACAGTTTGGTGGTTTCTGTGGTTCAACTCCGGTGTTCATTGCCAGATTTAGTGTTTAACCCTTAGAACGGTAGCAGTGTTACAAATGAACAAATTTCTTTCATTTTAGGTTTTAGAAACAAACTGAAAAAAAAAAATCTTTAAACCCAGGAGAAATTTCAGGATAGTCTCCACCCACAAGTGGGTGGGGAAACCCCGCAGAGGGAGGGGGTCCGGAGAGCAGCCGAGCGGCGGCGCGCCGAGAGAAAGAGCAGCAAACAGCGAGTGTGTAGGAGAACAAACACCGGTTCTAGACTGTTTTACACCATTTATATTTACTGAAATCAGATTTTACTGATACACTCTGAGTTCTGAGGGTTAAAGAATGGAACCACCAAACTGTGCTGGACCCTGGCACTCCAGGACCCGAGTTGGGCTGCCTTATCCCAATGAGGCTAAAATTGAATTCATTGGAAAACTGTGATCACTGTTACTATCTGTCTGGGTTTGCAGAGAGCAGATGGCACGTACATGCTCTCCGGGAGCAGTTTGTAAGTGAGGAGACCGTCGTCCAGCTCATCCTCATCTGTTGCCTGGCAAACACAAATCCAAGAGGAGAGTGTAAGTAGAAACCTACATACCACCAATAAGAATCAAGAACTTGCATAGCTAATGTTCCACCAAGAGCTGTTCAGTAATCTCTAGCAGACTTGCTTATGTGGTTTCTGACCCTATATGCCTCTTGCTTGTCTATAAACATGGACAAAAGAGCACCATCTGAATTTGATCTTTGTCCTTCAGTCTGAAGCATCTCACACGTACCGTCACGGTGCCCACGATGGTTCCATCTTCGCAGTGCTCGTAGACGGATAATTTATATGCTTCCATCTCGAACTGCGGGATGTTGTCGTTGATGTCGTTGACATGAATGGTGACCGTGGCCGAGGACACAAAATCAGGGATGGAGGCATCTGTAGCGACCACCTGTGTGGAAAAGAAAAGGGTCCTTAACCTACATTTTTGTTGCATTTTCTCCAATTATTCCTCAAAAACAGCGAAGACTCATTTCTACACAACCTCTCTTCATCCCTCAGAGTCAAACAGGCTGTTTACTGTGCCTTTAAGACTGATATATTGAAATAAACTCTGTTCTGATTGGCTGAAACTCTCATTCTGGGTGGGCGGACCTAAACCTCTACAGGCCGAATAGATGGATAAGTGCTTATCACAAAAACAGCAAATTCAAATGCAGCTATTTGTATGTGAACATTATGAGCATGTGCAACTAATTGCATGTATGGACCATATAGGATAAGGGGTAAAGGATAGATTTTCAGATTTTAACCAGGTTCATGTTTACGTAATCAACCTTTTTTATGTATATAAAAAAGCAACAGCAAAATGAATATTTTATTTTTACATTCCATTTTTATCCTTTAAAAAGGTGTTGATGCGTGTTAACGCATTTTAACTGGTGTTATGAAAGAGAGCAGTCATTGTGTTGCACTTCCTTGTCATTTTATAAAGGTTATACAACTCTGTAGTGAGTTAAATCACATAACTTCTCCATCCTGTGTGGATTAGAGCTTTATCTTTATGGTGGGCCATCAGCACGGTCCAAGGGTGAGAAGACTTTACAGACGTCCACATAGTTAAAGTGTGGGTAGCAGGAGGGTATTTATGACAGATGATAACACTTTGCATTACTGAGTCTATTGGTGATGAGTTTCTCCACTTTTCTTTCCACTTTAGACTTTTTTTAGTCGAGTTGCAAGAATCTACTTTTACTTCTGGGAAGATCGAAGGTTCTAGAAGTCTACACCATGTTCACCAGATCTAATCGTTGTAGATGTAGCGTGGTCTTAGGCACTGTCTGATCTACACAAAGCCCATTCCCCCCTAATCCAGGATCATTCTGCCATCGGCTCAATCTCAGAGTCGTCAGCTCATGGGACTAATCTCCAGAGCCACCCTTACCTCCACTATCATTGTTTTTTGCTTCTCGTAGTCAACAGCGTTGGGGTCTTTGACCAGGATCAGCACTGCACTATCTGAGACAGCAGACGCGGGCGATATGGAGAAGGCATCTTTGTCTGTTCCCTCAAGACGGAGCACGAATCGGCTGTTCTCACCCTGAAAATCAGAAGTTTGATTTGCATGTAAGATCTTTTCAAACATTTTTTTTCTCAGAATCATTCAGGGGAAATAAAGTGGCCCCTCAGTTTCACACTGAAACCTGTGGAACAGCTTTAGTGCCTGTTAAGAACCTGTTAACCCCTTAACCCCTTTACTGCTGGGCTTCCAGCACCTGGCAGGTCATGTCATGATTTTCATGAACAGAATTTGACCGAAGACTGCAGTTTAATTCATGCAAAAATGCAAAATTTCAAACCTGTGCACCAAATCACTTTTTATATTTGGTATGTTTATTCCTACACATTACCATATCCTATGTATTGAAAAGACAAATATTATATTTAACTGATCACAAAACTGATCTGTTTTTTTTTTTTACTTTGTGTATAATAAGTATGTAACTAAGATTTATATTTCACCTTAAATCGAACTGTTTCGTGTTAATAGATTAATACAGCAGTGCAACTGATTTTGAAGAGGGTAATTTTTTTATATCAGAGATCTTAAAATATTAAATATTAACTTAAAAATATTTTGAAAAAGCAAAATGATTGCTGAAAAAAGTTTTAGGTTCTATTTGGGGTTCAAAATAATTCTTTATGCATTTTATCTATCTATCTATCTATCTATCAGTCTATCTATCTATCTATCTGTCTATCTATCAGTCTATCTATCTATCTATCTATCTATCTATCTAGCTATCTATACACACACACACACATACATATATATAGACAGTATATATATAGATGTGCTATCATTCCTTTAAGGTTTAATATTTGTATGAATGTATCTAATAAGCACAATATAAAGAATAAGTGAAACAGTAAATAGAAAAACACTTGTTTTCCCAATGAATCTTTATGCTGTTCCAGCAAGTCTGTATCCCTTTTTTTCGTCTATCCATCCACTATCTGTGCCACTTATCCTTAACCAGGGTGGGAGAGGGGACTGGAGTCTATCCCAGCACTCACAGGGTGGAGAAACACCCAGGACAGGTCACCAGTCCATCACAGGGGAGACACACAGACAAACACATTCCCATACACACTCACACTTAGGGGCAATTTAGCAACTCCAGTCCACCTGATCTGCATGTGTTTGGACTGTGGGAGGAAACCGGGGACAATCATTTTGAAACTCACACAAACATGAGGAGAACATGCAAATTCCACACAGAAAAGATCCTCGGGAACCCGAGTCAGGGATCGAACCCCGCTAGCCGCTGCGCCACTGTGCCGCCCCTGAACCCTTTCAGAGAAGTGATAATGTTTACACTGTGGGGGCCAATGAGGCGAAATCATCTCACCAGGTCGGGGTCTTTCACCCTCATGTTGATGCCGTTGATGGAGAGACCTGCAGACGAGTGCTCGTCAATGTCTCCAGTGAAGCTGTCCGCCTCTACGCATGGGTCCTCCTGACAGTCGAAAATGCGAGGCCAGTTGTCGTTCACGTCTCCAATGATGATCTGTAGCTTCGCCGTCGTGGAGGCGTGGATTCCATCCACATTGAGGTTGGCTTCAGTTGCCTGGAAAAAAAAAAACATCATGTGTGGCCTCCAAAAGGATCAAACAAGACTAGAAAATGCTGTTGATCGGCTGGAAAATCCAATCAACAATAGTAAATTAATAATAATATAATGTAAGAATAATAAAAACAAATACAGAAAATATTCATTATAGTGAGATACAATCTGAAAGTACTATGAAGGTATACTTTTTCGATTATCACAAAACAATCAAGCTAATAAACAACATACATATTATTTTTTTCTTAGAAGGATTCCAGAAATATTTTTTTTGTATATTGCTACTTAATATGTAAAAGTCCAGTTAAAAAAAGAAAATTGCTTCAAATTGAGTTTAGACTTCTATTTAAAAAAAAAAAAAAGTTCTGTGAAATTAAAATCCTCCTACAGTACAGTTTTTAACACATATTGAAATGCTGTCAGGAAAATAACTGAAACTCATAGACACAGACTAAGCACACATGAGGGATCATCACAGACCTTCACATTCAGATCCACAGTGGCATCAATGTGCAGCAGCTCCTCTCGGTCAAAAACCGTCTTCACAGAAACGACGCCGGTTTCTCTGTCGATCTGGAAAAGGTCTGGCGGGTCAGTTTCTGTGAAACACAGTGGAGGTTTGAAGTTAAGTTCGGGATTGTGCAGTATAACTCAACGTTTATTTATCTGTATGTTATTGAATGTTGTCTCATCCCCTCGTCACCTGCTGCTACATCATTTTATTGCAGTCATCATATTTTCATGGCACAAACACTAAGTCACTTTTTAATAACCACTGGCATTAATAATCTGTTATTTTATTATTTCTGTTATAGTTACATGTTAGTTTAGTTTTTTGGTAATAGTTTACTTATTATTCTGTTTGCACTATTACTATTTTATTTTATTTTACTTTATTTATGTTATAGTTACTTGTTAGTTTTTGTAATAGTTTACTTATTATTCCGTTTGCACTATTACTATTTTATTTTATTTTTTTATCTGTTATAGTTACTTGTTAGTTTTTTTGTAATAGTTTACTTATTATTCTGTTTGCACTATAACTATTACTTTTTTTCCCCTTCTTCTTCCCTATTAGCTCTCTGTCTTATCTTTATTCCTCTTGTTGCTTTGTGCATGTTTATGACAAAAAAATTTCCCTCGGGATAAATAAAGTTCTTTCATATCTTATCTTATCTTATCTTATCTAGTAGTCACTCATTTGCCAAATTACTAATTAGACACTTTAGTTTTAAAGGGGTCCCTCCAGCCTTGCTGCTGCATGTAAATAAACCCACTCTAAATGGTTGAATTATGGAGTCATTTTGAAAAACATGTGTAATTCCCCTTTACCTTACCTTACTGGCTAAATGTGTATTAAATTCACCTTCCTTACAAAAAAAAAAACAAATAAACGATCCTATCCCTCACCTTGGTCCTAAGCTTAATCCTGGCACTAATTAAGCTTAACCCTGTCACCACTATGGTAGTTATTAAAACAATGCAACAGCAGGCATTCTTTAGCCCTCTGAGCAGCTCTCTTTTTCTGAAGGCCCACTAAAGATGCTCATTTTACTCACCTTCAATGCTGTAATAGATCACGTCGTTGATCCCTGTGTCTGGATCCCTGGCTTGGACTTTAAAAACAGACGTTCCCTGGAAATGGCCATGTCACATATTATTATTTCTTTCGGTTGGGACACAGTCTTAGTTTACAGAACATGCCAAACGTACCCATAGGTATAGTAGAAGATACAGGAAGTTACAGAACAGTCAAATTCCATTTTGTGGCTTTAAAAAGCCCGTGGTACTCACCACAGGGGAGTTCTCATCCACAGTGGCCATGCTGGGCAGGTTTAGGAACTGAGGGTCGAGGTCTGGGACGTCGATCACTGTGATGAAAGCAGTCGTGTTGCTGGTTTGGACGAAGTTGGGGTCTTCATATAATGGTCCCCCACCATCCTACGAGGTGCAGAGCAAAAGCAATGAGCCAAACAACAAGATGGATTACGGTTATCCATCCCACCATCCTCAATAAACTCAAGGCCCAAGCTCCTACCAAGCATCATCATTTCTAGCTTAACTTTGAGCCCTGGGCTCAATATTTTCTTATTAATCTTAAGACTTATTGTCCATTAAGGCAATTAATGGAATTCAACATTCCTGCACAATTAAACAATTAAGGTATAAAAAATAAGTGTTTAGTGCCTCTAAAAGTTCCATCAAAGAATGCTGTATCAGAAAGCTTGGGCCTAAAATGTATTTTATTTGTACGTGACATGGAAGTACATGCAGGCTGTCATGAGGCAAATAGTTCCCAAAGTGGGTTCAGATAGTAAATTGTCTATATTCGCATTGTAGACAACACAATGCCTGGCTCCATTGACCACCACAGTCAAGAGATCTTGGTAAGTTTCACTACAAACTCACTCTGAATGATTTTGTTAACATCTCAAATCATGAAGTCTGTGTTATTCCCATTTAAGGCTAATGTAGCTTTATCACATAGAACATGTTAGGGTGAGAGCATCGACCATTTTACAAAATACAAAAATAAATATTAGAAGAAGTGCATGAACAAAATCAAATTAAATAAAAACAACAATCAAATAATCTGTATTTTAAACTAGATCATTTTTTTCAGGTAGTGATGATCATATTTCATGACGGTTCAGATTTTTACAGTAATATCTGCAGTAATGCAGTAATGCTGAGCGGCAGTGTTACTGTCCAGCTTAAATGCCACAAAAGCACAAATAAAAATATATTGAAAATGGAAAAGCTGCATAAAAATAGATTCAACAAGAAACCAAAGTTGTCTTTTTACAGACTGTTTAATGCTAAAGAAAAGAGAAGCAAATGGATCGCTGCAATTCAAGAAATAACAGTTTTTTTTATCTGCTTAAATTAAAGGCAGTTGGGTTTGACAGTGATGCGTATAACTTACCCAAGAACCAGTGATCCATAGATACTGATGTGGCCAGGAATTGGGTTTCCCTGATATTTATTTGTACCTTTTTTGGATACTGGCGAATTCCTAGATAGATATCAATGTCCCTGGAAAACTAGTTCTTTGGTGAATTGTAAGAATCACTGTTTTTAATTTGTCTTTAAAGATAATTGCCTGTTTAACTGTCAGTCTTCCCAACCAAAGGCCATGTTGCGGCATATTTTGCAGCCCAGTTTGACTGAATAGCCCAGTTTGACTGAATAGAGGGTATGTCAATGCATACCCTCTATTCAATAACTTTCCAACAAATTAAGTCATAATAAAATATCTAACCCTCTACTCAAAAATACAAGTGTGTTCAGTGTGTTGAAATTTTCAGATCTGCACTTTTGAAAGAACTTGTCTGAGTGATAAACAAGTGAAAAATAATCCAACAAAATAGATTCATTTGATCCGCTTTCAACCAAAAATATACGCTGGACAACCAGAATAAAAGTATCATAAGTTGGTCAGTTGTCTGAAATAGTGAAGGACCTACAGACGCTTTGATCCTTATCTGGTAGAAAGCACTCTTGTCGGTGAAGCTCATCGGCTCTTTCAATATGACATATCCATGTTCTTTGTCCTCAATAATGGAGAACATGCTGGTTCCATCAGCTGGGATGACCTAAGACAGATGTAGAAAGAGATAAAGGTCAAATCCTGAGAACTTCACTACACTGTTTTTAGAACTGGCCCCACAGTTTAGTCCAAGACTTGCCAAAAAAAAACAGCAAACCAAGAAATCCCCCACATCACATGACTTACTTGATAGATTTCATAAGAGACAGTTCCAGCCATCCCCAGGTCAGGATCTGTGGCCAACACGGTCAGCAGTGTACTGTCCACAGGTGTGTTCTGCAAGAGATATTAGACAGATACTAGTTTAAGACATTTATCCACCGTATTTTAATTCAGAAAATGACCTCCACCATATCAAAACCTCATGCCTCCTTTTTAATGGCATATCTTCTGTTTTTATGCCTTTTAGAAATGGCAAATTTGGTTAAAACAGCAGCAAAATGGGTTTTAAGTAGTGGGTTATACTACTGTAGCATGCCCAGAGAACAACCAGCATAGACCAGCATAGCACCAGCATGGCAATTGCAGTTTGACCAGCTAAACAACCAGCAGCATTCCAGCAATAACCAGCGTAAACCATATTAGACCATCATGAACCAAGGAGACCTGCAGCCAGTAGCTGTGGTCAGTGTTTGCTGTTGTAATGGGTTATATTTGAGCTGTTTCCAGGGTTTCACTGTAGGCTTTTGAAATTTTCCCACAGCAACAAGAAAAACAGCAGTAAAAGTCTCTCCACTGATGTAACTTTGCATTACTAAGCCTCCAAGGCAAAGGTACTGCTAAGGCCAAGGCTCCAGTGTAATCAGCGGGGATTGTCAAGGAGATTAGCCAGCCTGACAGTCAAACAGGATCAACACTATCAGAGACACCACTTTAGCACCTCTGAATCCTCAGTTCAAAGCCCTAAAAAAGAGCCCAGGATTGATGAGCCCATGGTAACATGCTTATCTGATATTCTGTGTATCAACACAGGGAGCAGTGACCACACTGGAGGACCACTGGACACCATGTCATCCTGTCAAGACTCCACGCCTTCTTGTCCTGTAGAGTAATTTATTGCTGTCACATCAAAACCTGGAGTTGTCACATCCAGTCATGACCTGGAATCCTAGAGAGCATAACTGGCCTCAGTCTGTCTGGATGAGTAGGATGGCCCTCCAACTCCCTTTATCACTAGCTAGCATGGGCATCAATTAGCTAATGTTACAAAATGAACAATTAGTGTTCTTCTCCAAGCATGCTGAGCCGTAGAATGACAATTTGAAAAGGTAAGGTTATGCGTGCTAGCCCCACCCTCCTGGCTGGGTAGCATTGTGGAATAGGGAACAGCAAGCTAGTGGATGGGAATTGCCCATTGGTAAACTAGGGGAATGGGGTATAAAACAAAACAAGAGCTTGAACCCACAGCCCTCCATGGTCATCCAAGAGAATATAACTGGCCTTGCTCTTTCTGGGTGGGTAGGATGGTCCTCTTTCTTCCCTCCATCACTTAGCGTCATGCTAGCCAGTGTAGTAGCCAATGTAACAGAATTAGCATTTACTGTTCTACTCCAAGTGTGTTGAGCTGTCCGGTGACCATTTGCAAAAGTAAGGTTATGCGTGCAAACCCCACCCTCCCAACTGGGTAGCATCGCAGGACAGCTGACTAGTGGATGGTAAACTGGTTGGAAAATAGGGTATAAAATAATACAAGAGCTTGACCCTATAAAGTTCAATCCCACAGCCATCCATGTCCATCCAAGACAGCATAACTGGCCCTGCTTTCTCTGGGTAGGTAGGATGGTCCTCCTTCTCCTCCCATCTGTCAGTGTGATGCTAGATTATTAGTGTTCTCCTCCAAGCATATTGAGCTGTCCAGTGACATTGGCCAAGATATTTACACAATGAGAATGGTTTGTGCAGTAAACCAATAGAAACGGCAAATTATTTGGAATAAAGTCTTGATCTTAAGGCTTAAGTTATTCATCGTTTAATTATTGTCTCATTATTTAGAAATTACTACATATCTTGTTAACTACTACGAGCCAGCTATGTAAGTCATGTATAACCATGAGTGGGGAACTGAAGTCCACCATTCTTATCTGTGAACTGCTGGTGTGGCTGATTTCAGATGTTGATCCTCAAGCAGTTGATTGGTTATATGAAGGGACCACCTGCTTGAGGCTAATCCTTCATGTAAAAGACTAGTGACCCGTGGTTTCCTTACCCTTTCCAGTCCCCATTTTGGACAAACAAGACTTTGTTGTGACAGAAAGTGCTGGACTCACCTCTGGCACTTCTATGTTGTACGGGGTGTTCTGGAACGTTGGTGCATTGTCATTTGCGTCCAGGACAATAACGGTGATACCTTTGGACATCTGAAAAAAGCAAAGTCCAGGATTAGAAGGCAGGCTAACAGAATATCACCATCCCACATTCCACTGTCCATCAGGTGAACTTACATCTACATAGACTCCATCGTTGACAATGACTTCTATCCTGAAGTGTTCTTTGTCCTGAGGGGAGGAAAGACAGTCCGGAGTGTGAGAAAGCAGGAACCGCCCCATGTATTTCATGTCTAGGGACTTTAAACAAGTGTTACCTCTCTGTTCAGCGTATTGTTGATGAAGGTCTCTCCGGTGTCTTCGTTCACGCTGAAGTGATAGTATTGATCTCTGATGCCGTACGTTAGCTTGTCGCCGTCGAGGTCGTACGCGTTGATCTGGAATGCAAACTCACCTGTGGGGAAAGAAAAGATCACATTAAACCAGGAAAAGGGGAGGATTGATGGCATCATTTGCCATAATCATATTCTTTATTTTTTATACAATAAATTATTTAACACAGTTTACACACCCTCTACAGGGAACACACTCAAATATGGCTTTGAGTTTGGTATATTAGATAAAAATAAAACATTAAATATAAAGTGTGGCATAACTTTACCAAAGGCCACATTTCACGTTAATGTTTTTCCCAAAAATATGTTTAATTAAGCAAATGAATACTAATTGCATTAAAGTGTGCAGAAGTGTGTGCAGCAGAGCCCAGATACAGTCCTGGAGGTCTGGTGTCTAGCACTGTTTGGTGATTCCAGTTTTACTGTCTGTACTATCGCCGTTTAGATCATTTTTAACATTCATTTTTATTTGTATATTTTAAATATTTTTATTTAGTGCTTTTTCAGTGTATCAATCTTATAACATAATAATTTAGTAACTTTACTAAAATTGTCTTAACATGTTTTAACATGCTCTGTATTGGCAAATGAATTTTTACCACAAACCAATCATCACTGCTGGAACAAAAACTCTTATCTCCAATCTACTGACTTACCTACCCATCCATCCATCCATCCATCCATCCATCCATCTATCTACTTACCTATCTACCAACCCATCCATCCATCCATCTATCCACTTACCTATCTACCAACCCATCCATCCATCCATCCATCCA
>JBBPCZ010108687.1:18465-28590 GCA_037974445.1 Brycinus macrolepidotus
ACCTATCTACCAACCCATCCATCCATCCATCTATCCACTTACCTATCTACCAACCCATCCATCCATCCATCCATCCAACCATCCATCTATCCACTTACCTATCTACCAACCCATCCATCCATCCATCCATCTATCCATCCATCCATCCATCCATCCATCTATCCATCCATTCATCCATCCATCCATCCATCATCTATCCATCCATCATCTATCCATCCATCATATCCATTCATCCATCCATCCATCCTTCTATCTATGAATCCACCTACTTATCCTTCCATCCATCAATCCACCTACCTATCTATCTATCCCTTTTGGAACAAAATCTCGTTCTATCTAATCTATTTCCAAAAAAGTAACTTTACAGAAGAAGGACATTAAAAAGCTGACGTTCAGTGTGAGCTAATGTAAATATATTTCACACTTGTCTTTTTCAACCAAAATGAAATTTGGACACAATGTAAAGAGCAGCTGTAATTTTCAAATTATGTATAAAAAGACATTTTGTTGCAACAATACAGACTTTCAGTCACAGCAGTTATCTGTTTTCCATCAGTGTTCCATCAAGAAAGCCCAAGTTATCACAGCAGGGCTGGCGTCAGAGCGGATCTACCGGGCTGGCATCTAACTGACTGTGGGGGGGCACTATCGATCGTGAACTATATTCATTTGGGTGCTGGAGCATGTGTGGGGGGGGGCGTGGCGACTCGCTAGGGGGTGGCAATGCCTTCGAATGACCCCCCTTGACGCCGGCACTGTGTCACAGCATTATTGTAGTACCAGTAGAAGGTAGGAGTCATTATACTAGCATTACATTTCTTTATCTGGGCTGGCGCCCCTTTAATAAGTTTATTCAATTATTAGAAGATAAGTAATTTAATACCCCGGCAACAAAGTATATTATGAGATGAGTCTTATACTGCCATGAATCATCACAAGCTTGATGCCCTTCCTGTTCCTGCATCTACTTCTGAACATTTATTTTCTATTCTTTTTACAGTCAATGACTTAAAATAAGTGCAATAAAGGACTGAGTTGATGACATCTTCATTGCTGAGGACTGAAGTTCATCATCAGGGCTCATGCCACCCATTACATGACCTGCGCTGACACCGTATCGGCCTGGAGGACTGTGACGTACCTTTGCGAAGATCCTCTCTCACTTGCACTACAGTCATGTTGATGATTGGCACGGTCTGACAGTAACCTGCAGGAGGAACACAAACAAACAGCATGGAATCCATTCCGTCATAAAGGTTCCTACAGGGTTCTTGGTCTTGTTGTATGGCTCCAGTGTCTTTACATTGTGTGGAGGTTCCAAGAACTCTTCACACTCAAGCATCTCTTTATCAGAAGATTCCTCAAGGAACCAGAAACTGTTCTAGATAATCAACAAGCTTCTTCTGCATGTCATTGTTCATAAACTGATCGTCATGGATCTGTATCATCAACAAATTGCTCAGATAATATTTTGGACTTTGAGCCCTTGTGGTGCTTATCGGTCTTGGTCACACACTTACAGGTGGTAAAGAGAGCGAAGAGCAGAAGTAATGAGTTCCCCATTCTCCAGCCATCCGCCTGCGGAAAAAACATCCAAGGTTAACACATTCATTGTTCCTCACAGTCCTCTTGAAAATTTTTGGATTGTTGTTAGTGCATCTAGTGGATGGTAAGATGTTTGCTTCAAAATGTGGATTTCAGAAAGTTCAAGGACAATAAAGTAACAGGATTTGAATTTAGATTACAAAATAATAAGTGAAAGTTCAGATCAAGTTTTATAACTATATAAGAGATATTTGCATGACAGGAGAAAGATTTTCACATCATCTGTCTATCTATCCATCCATCCATCCATCCATCCTATTTAAGAAGTGCACAATTCCTATGTATTAAAAAACAAAACATAAAGTATAAAATGTACTAAAACTTTTTATAAAAATGTGAAGCTTTCTTTTCCCTGATATGTTAAATGTATGACATGTTTTGTTAATGTAAAACATATTTACATTAACAAAACATATCATTTGACCACACTGTAAAAAAAAAAAAACCTTGAAAACCTGAAAAAACTCAAAATATTAAGGAAACAATTTTTTTTTAAGTTTTCTTTTCTTCTTACAGTGGCAGGAATGCATAAACTTTTGTCTGACACTATATTTATGTACAATTTTGTGCCAAAGTTTTAAGCAGTCGATAAAAAATATGTAACATTTAACAATGTGTTACATAATTTACTAATGTTAATAACTCAATTAAACAAAATATAATACAGTAAAAAAAGGTTAAAATCTCGTTTAGAACACAGACTTGGATCTTGAATAACACACACTAGTAGCGAATTTTCACCCATTTAGCCACCAAAACTTCTCTGAACCTGCTAAACCTGTTTCAGCAGAGGCTTGTCGATGTGGTTTAGGACCTCATCCTCACAACTACTTTGTGAATGCCCGCCCTGGTGTTGTCGGAAACCGCTGCCTGTAGTTTTGGGGTATTTGGGTGACTATTGAGTTCTAGTGTTTGTTAGCAATGTTAGCCTTACAGCTACAGTTTTAAACTAAAGAAGAAACATTCTGCCACTGAAATGCTGACAGACAATGTCTATGGAGAGCAGAAATCTATAGAAAATGTGTACATTTGGTTTTTTAGGGAATTGTTCCTTTAAGCATCAGCACAAAATCAACACACTGGGGAACAAAACTAGAAGATGCAAACTGAATAAACAGCACACAGAAAGACAGACAGACAGACAGATAGATTACATATTGTTGTTGTTTTTTATACTGTTGTGCTTGAGAGACACCATCAACCGGAATCAAATTCCTTGTATGTGTTCGCTCACATACTTGGCCAAAAAACGCGATTCTGATTCTGATTCTGATTCTGATTCTGAGATAGATAGATAGATAGATAGATAGATAGATAGATAGATAGGTAGACAGAAGGACAGACAGATAGATGGATGAATAGAGGGATAGATCGAAAGATAGACAGACTGATAGATAGGTCATCATTTCCAGAGAACTGAAGTAATTGTGTAATTGTGTGATTAATGTATAATTGAAGTAATCATGAACTCCAAAGCCTTAAAGAACTTACCATCTCTGCTTTCGTCCCGGATGTTGGTCTGGTGTGTGTGTGTGTGGCTGGACTGAGGGGCTGGTGATGCCGCGGAGGGACCTTTGGCTGGGACAGATCCGCTGATTGCCCCGTTGCTGCTGTAAACGTGAAACATTAACACGGCGGGGGGAAATAAACAGGAGGAGCTGACCTGAGCTCGTCTGAGCTCCTCACACTCACACTTCGTACACACACACACACACAGACACACACACACACACACACACACACACACACACACACACATACAAACACACACACTCACACTCACACTCACAAAGCAGCTTAACACAGACAGCTCCTCAGCTTGCCAAGAGTCACTGTGAACTAATGTCACTGTGAATCACATCCAGCATCCCACGCAGGACGGACTGGTGTAAAACTGACCTGAGGTCAAACATTGACTTGAAGGTGGCATCTTAAAGTGGAATTCTACTGATTTAAAAAAAAATGTCTTCATAATTCACCATTGTCATCATCATCATCCTCATCACCATTTTCGTTATTCTTTTTTGAAATTTGAGAGGCTCGTTTTCAGTGTAGCCGAGTATCACAGGAGATGACGGCAGGATGATAACACATTTGACATGAGATATAACAAAATTTATTTAAATTAAATTAAATAAAATGAATAGATAAAATGTAAATCAAAACAAAAATAATAATAAATAATAAATAAATAAACTAGCAAACCAATAATACATCAGGCCTCGGAATACGACACAAAAAGCATAAAAAGCAGGTTGAAATAATTAAACAACTTAAAAGACTCTCGTACTGTACTCCAGCTCTCTGGCACCCCTGGGGAAAAGCTGATTTAACAGCTTAGTGATAGCTTGGGGGACCTGGAGTGTAGTAAAATCACCTGAGTGGGTTTGTTAGAGTCCGTTATTCACAGTGACCATACAGGTAATGTATGGTGGCATCTGGCCATTGAGAGCTTGAGTTCTATTGAGTTCCTCTTTGAGTCTCCTGTAATAAACGGGAGTGCAGGGTGGTACACAGGGTCGAGGGTCCTCCACTTACCTGTAACATCGGCATACAGATGCATTTTGTATTCTGTCACAGCTGATACAATGTAGAAACTGAAAATAAAATTGGACCTAAAACTGAACCTTGTGGGACACCTTTAGTTATGGGACAAAGCTCAGATTTACAGCTTTCAAGGGCCACACAGTAGAGATGTAGCTCTAAAATCATGCAGTTGCTAGTCATGTCAGCATCAGGGGGTCATCAGCTGTATGGAAAACTTTTGACAGATAACTGAAAAAGGCAGCACTCTGCATATTTACATCATCTAAAAAGTGGGTGGGAGCTGTAATAATGCTGTTTTTCTCTAAAGCTAGACTGCTGAGTGTTTAGATCATCATCCAGTGTAAGTAAACTGAAACCCAACATTGTGCTGATGACACAACAAGCCAATTCAATGCAGCATTGTTCTCAGTGTCAGTTAAAAGGAGCTAAAATGTCCTAAAGTGTTGAAAAGGTATTTCACTGATCATACCTGACTGGAGTCGTAGTCAGAGAGAACAGTGGACTAATCCCCTTGACTGCCGTTGGATGGCTCCTAGCTTTTCCTGACCCCACAGTCTGGTTGTTCACCCCGACACAGAAGACTTAGCATGAGGCGAGTCAAACTGTGGGCCCTTCCCCTTCCCTGGGACTAACACTAATGAGCGGTTTCACCCCCCACCCTCACGATTCCCCATTAGAGGTTCATAATGAAGGAGCGATGAATGGGACAGAAGGCCTAAATTCACTGCCAGCAAATATAAAACAATGGACAAGCATTCCACTAAAGAGGCCAGGCGTACTTGAACTGAGTGCTTACTGCTCGTTTGATCTCCTCTGCTGTCGTATGCATGAGACGGACACATCAAACCACGATGAGTAGACAGAATTTCAAACCAGGCTTTAATTTGACACAACAGGCTGTCATATTGTAGCAGTTTTACTGCTTTCTGCAATTAAATACGCTCAGTAACTCATCAACTGACTGTCAGTTCTGCTGGGGAAACACTGAGTTTGGTCTGATACATAAAGGCTCTATAACACCGTGTTAAGCCTAGTTTATTATACTGAATTAGGTACAGAATGTAGCACCACTTTAGGCCCAGTATACACTGTGTTAGACCTAGTATAATAGCATATAACACTGTGTTAGGTCTAGGTTATGACAGATAATACTGCTTTTTCAGAGGATATAACACTGAGCTGGGCTTTTTAAATAACATATAACACTGTGTTACGTCTAGTATAACAGTGGGTTAAGCCCAGTATATAAAACTGTGTTTGGCCTAGTATATACTGTATACTATTGTGTTAAACCTAATATTTATTACACAACAATGTGTTAAGCCTAGTATATGATAAATAACACTGTGTTAGGCCTAATATATATTATATTACACAGTGTTAGGCCTAGTATTTAATAAATAAGACTGTGTTAGGCCTAGTATATAATAAATAACACTGTGTTAGGCTTAAAATATAATATATAACACTGTGTTAAGCCTAGTATATAATATATAACACTGTGTTAGGCCTAGTATATAATAAACAACACTGTGTTAAGCCTAGTATATAATATATAACACTGTGTTAGGCCAGTATATAATAAACAACACTGTGTTAGGCCTAGTATATAATATATAACACTGTGTTAGGCCTAGTATATAATAAACAACACTGTGTTAAGCCTAGTACATAATAAATAACGCTGTGTTAGGCCTAGTTTATTATTAAAACACAGTGTTAGGCCTAGAATATAATAAATAACACTGTGTTAGGCCTAGTTTATAATATAAAACACTGTGTTAGGCCTAGTATATAATAAATAATACTGTGTTAGGCCTAGTTTATAATATAAAACACTGTGTTAGGCCTAGAATATAGTATAAAACACTGTGTTAGGCCTAGTACATAATATAAAACACAGTGTTAAGCCTAGTATATGATATATAACATTGTGTTAAGCCTAGTATATAATAAGTAACACTTTGTTAGGCCTAGTACATAATTAATAACGCTGTGTTAGGCCTAGTTTATAATATAAAACACAGTGTTAGGCCTAGTATATAATATATAACACTGTGTTAGACCTAGTTTATAATATATAACACAGTGTTAGGCCTAGTATATAATATATAACACTGTGTTATGCCTAGTTTATAATATATAACACAGTGTTAGGTCTAGTATATAATATATAACACAGTGTTAGGCCTAGTATATAATATATAATACAGTGTTAGGTCTAGTATATAATATATAACACAGTGTTAGGTCTAGTATATAATATATAACACAGTGTTAGGCCTAGTATATAATTAATAATGCTGTGTTAGGCCTAGTATATAATAAATAATGCTGTGTTAGGCCTAATTTATAATATAGAACACAGTGTTAGGCCTAGTTTATAATATATAACACTGTGTTAGACCTAGTATATAATAAATAATGCTGTGTTAGGCCTAATTTATAATATAGAACACAGTGTTAGGCCTAGTTTATAATATATAACACTGTGTTAGACCTAGTATATGACACAGACAGATCTAACTAAGAATATGTAACAGAAAACACACAGCATTAATCCTGCTTGCTGCAAACACAACAAACAGTGTTGTCTGACCCCTCACAACTTTGTATCCCTGCTGCTACAGCACAACCCAATCTCAGAGCATCATTTAGCACCGGGGGATTTAGCAGGAAGTTTCTGAACTGAAGTTTATGGTGCTGTAAATGTTTTACTCGCTCACTCGATAGGCCACAAACTCGTGCTCCGTGCTTCTAAAAGGCCATAAGTATGTGATGGCATATGTAAACAGCCACTTCTTACTAGTGTGAAGGTCGGGCCTGTATTTGTTAGGAAGTTCTATAAAGAGCTAATTATTGCTGTTGTATAAAACATTGTCATTTTTCATTTATTTCATTGTATTTCATATCGTGTGAAAACTTCAGGTTTCCTTTACATTGTAAATACTGATTGGTGGGACACAGTAGTGGATAATACCAGAACACTCTATGCCACAGATTGGGTGTCAATTCCCTGCTGGGACATGGAGTTGGTTCATGATTCCCTGGGTGCGAATGGGAATCTTTAGTAGGAATGTTTTTCCCAATATTTGGCCTGTTCACATGTACATGGGTATTTTTTAAAACCGGGCTTTAAAAAAAAATCTAACCAAAATCTAACTGTATCAAAACAAGCAAAACTGGCAACGTTACTGGCACCTAGAGCTACAGAGGTCACTCCTACATCCAACACCTCCAAGACTCGGGCTGCGTCACAGTAGAATGAAGCTTCCTTTCCAGTCTGAGTGGCTTCGTTTCTCCTGTTCTGTACCCCACCTTCTCAAAAACATACGAGCAGAACTGACCAGCATGTGGATCCACTGGACCACCTGATCAGTCAAAATCAAAGAAAGTGGACAGCAAAGATACTGGGACAGAGCCACAGACCCTGTTGCCAGTGTCACCAGTTTTAGGCAAGACTCTTGTTAGCCTACCAGAACCGCTAACAACATTTATTTAGACTTCTGACTATCCAACATACCTTTATGGTTCGGGTTATATCAACCTTTGTTGGTTTGGTAAGCAGTGTTTGTGTGGACCCGATTCTGAGTCCTCACCTGTGCTGGCCTAGTAAGAGTCCTTGGGTAAGACTCCTAATGTTAACATGAGTATAACTGGAAGTGTCTCTGGGTGAGAGCAGCTGCTGAAGTGCTGCATAAATGTAAATGTGAACATTTCAAAAAGAATCTACTTATGCAAAGGTTCCAATGAAATTAATGTATGTATTTTTCATTTGTCTAAAGTTTGGTGGGTTTCTGTTATGGTTGGGTTTTTGTGTTAATCTCATCTGTTCTCTTGTCACAGGATCAGGCAGAGTATGTCAGTGTATATATATGTAGATATGTACAGATATATGTGTGTGTAAATGTAGTTTTAGTACACCACAGATTTTCACCATTTCACCATTTATTTCATACACTGCAGATTTTTATTCTTGTTGAACACCAGAAAGTTGTTGAGTGAACAACTATAAATGAAAATATGTCGAATAAAACAAGTTTCCGTGTATAACATGGAAAGAATCTGTAACAGTGCAGGTCTGACTCCTATTAACTGGTTGTGTGGTGATGCAGAGTCAAATTCTAGACTGTCCTTTAACTTTAAATGCACTCGTTACTGTTTCATCACTTAATAGCTCCTTAAATATCTAACACTGGTCTGGTGAGCCACATTATAATTATTATTATATCAGGTGGCTTTTTGTTGGTCAGTAGAGATTAATAACACAAAATGACATTTTCTGGTTAATAAAGGAACTCAGATGGTGTAAATACTGTAAATTTTATTTGTTAACAAAGAATACTGAGTGCTTTTTTAGTCAATATTAAGTGAGTAACATGCACATGTGTGTGTGTTTGTGTGTGTGTGTGTGTGTGTATAAATGTATATGTATATATGTAAATGAAGTGCAAAAGTCAGGTTGTATGTTTTTTTTATGATTTTCAAATTTAATTAATTGTAATAAAACTGAACAATTTCTGAATGCTTAAATAAGTGCAATTAATTCATTAACCGGACTAATAAGCCTGCGAAACCTGTGGCTCTGGCTGTGGGTGGTAAGAATGTTTGGGTGTGGATAATAAGAACTGAAATAACTGTGCAGTTAAACAGTAAAATCATAAACCACGTATGCAGTAATAACTTACCGTAACTCTCTGATGGGAATATTTCATAAGGTTTTAATCTTATCCTCGCAGACTTTGGTTTATTGCTCTCTTCGCATCTCGGTCGCCCAAAGGAGAAACGGAGCAGCGTCGAGGCCTGAACTTCTCCGAGATGTGAAGTTAAAGAATTAGAAACGTGTCTAATAATAAAAACATCTTTATTTTGTGGTGGTCAGAGAAAACAGTGCCGTGTGTCAGTCTGTGATCTGCTGTAACAGATGACCGTCGTCTGTGAAGTGTTCCCTGAACAACAGGCTGTAAAAAAACATCCTCCAGTCAGATAAGCAGGCCTGGAGTCGTCTCTGTTGTGTTTATTTATTTTATGGTTGGTAACAGAGTGTCCGTTTTAAGGGGCAAAGGTCACAAACTCGGGCTAATCAAGGCTCTGAACGGTGTTTATAATTTTCATGTATAATTATGCAGCACGCCGTTATTGGACTGGTGTGACGTGACGACTGAACACAAGAAGCTCCATCAGGTTCCAGAACAAGCAGATGTTGCTTCATACACTCGGCACACGCTGAAGATGCGTTCAGTTAAACCACAACTAATGACTGACGCACAATTTAAAATACTGTCAGGTCCCGGGTTAGCAGCCGCTAGAGGCCGCTCTTTCAGTTTTGTATTGGGACTCTTACGGTGAAGTAACGTTTTGAGGTGTTAGATCATGTTTGACGTCACAGCTGTTGGGTGTTTTAGTTAAGTGATTGGTGATGGTGATTTGTGCTTGATTTAGTTCTGTTTAGTATTTAAAGTCCTGTGTTTGGTGTACCGGTGTCGGTTCACCGTTTAGCTGGGTGTAAGGGTTCTGTAGACATTCCCGTATTTTGTATGTAGGCCCTCGTGCCTGTTTCATTTATGTGTTGTTGAATAAAATACAAGAATGAAGATCTGCAAATTGCACCTCATGCCTTTGGTTCCACCCGGCCGACATGACAAGATCGACATCTTGAGGAGATCTATTTCCAGTTTTTACCAATTTTTTTTGACAGATCAGCAGTCATCAAAACAAGCTTTAAGCCGTTCTTGCCTTTCAGTGTATTAGGCTGCAATATTTGTGGTGTTTTATGAATTTTTATTAGTTGCGTTAGTTTTTTTTATTCGTTTTTATTTTATGAAGTATTAATATAATAATTATTATTATAACTATCTGTTGTCCCTGAACCATATACAAAGACTCTCATTTCCACTCCAGTCCCTGAACCTGACCAGTTTCAGAGGAATGTTTTTGTTTGTTAAGACACACAGTGACCTACGTATGAATCAG
>JBBPCZ010108709.1:0-10734 GCA_037974445.1 Brycinus macrolepidotus
GCTTTCTGTTTATTAAAAAACATAGTATTTACTGCTGAGTGCGTCCTCCCCTTTTTCCCTCCTTCTCGCCCCTGACACATTCCAATTTTTAAAGAGGAATGTCTTATGGATTAGAGTGAATTTGCCAGTTTCCATCTTAAATCCGCTAGCATTCCTATAAGACAGTAAAAAACTAAGACGTAAAATAATATTTCAAGTAGTGGATGACCATAATTTTAGAAGTAATTTTGTAAGGAGTGCCCCTTTAAAAAAAACACAATGCAGGAACCTGTCAGCTTCTCAAAACTCTTGTGCTGGAAAATGTACAAAATAAACCAACATTTGCGAACACTGGCATAGTGTTCGGAGTTACATGCATTGATATCTCAGTTAACCATTTGTTTGCTCCTGGCAGTTTGCATGTTTTATTTGATGTGTGAGAGCCAGCTGACTAAAGATTTAATAGCCAGTGGACTGAGTGGTGAGGTGCTAATTTCCAAAGCCTTACATGAACCCTGCGACTTAATTGTCATAACTATGTCATAAAATGTCATAACACGTCATAGCTGACGTCACATCAGTACGTCACAAACATCATTGTACGCCACATGCTAAAGTTATGCCATAAGCTTGCCATAACTGATGCCATATGCTGTCCTATTCATTTCACAGCTTTAAATTGGCCCTTAAACGGTCACAACATCATATTTGCCATAACAGTTACCAGCAACACAACACTGTTATATGACATCATCTATGACATATCGATAGCATGGTTATATCAACTTTGCAGGGTTCAGGCAAAGTTTTACTCATTACATTATTAATGACAGAGCTAGTTACATAATGAATTGGGTTTACAAATTATTTGCTGTATGAACAGAGTTGACTGTTTCTGTTTATTTTAATATCCAAAAAAGATAGAAATGTGCCAAAAATATGTAAAAAAGACAAACTGTCCTTTAAAATAAACTATGCATCATATTAACATTTAATCAAGTTTAATTCAAAATAAAATATATTTAATAAATAAATACATGTAATAAAAGTCCCTTTTGTGTGGATTGGATCAATCAATCTGTTTTTTTTTTGTTTTTTTTGTGAAAAGTCATGCATATTTTAATGCACAGTTACTGGATTTTACATTTTAGTAGTTTCCCAATATGTTAAATTTATCAAATAAATACAAAGCATGCACTAAAACTTGAAGAAAAATGCCATCTACAAGTAAAAGCAGAATTTTGGCATATGCTTGGGGGAAACACCACCTGCCAGTTGAAGAACCAACTTCTATTTTAAAGAATGTAATGAAGACCGTGTTGGGGGGCCCTCCGTAGTGAGACAGCCATTGGGCCTCTGAACTGTTAATCCATTCTTGACCATATCATGGGGTTGCAAAATAAGCACCACTGTGGTCTCTGATAGGTAAGTGGAGAATTGAGCTGACTCAGTGATTCGGTGGCTGTCTTTCTGCTGAAGCATGGCATTTTATTTAACCATACCCCTGACCTCAGCAACAACATATTTGTTCAGCTAGCAAAACACAATGCCCAGGACAATGCATGGTGGTCAACTGAGCAAGAGAGGTTCTCCCAAAATGTTTCACTTTGGGTTCTTGGGTTCTGGAATCCTCCTGACTCAAAAGAGAGGGAGCAGAGGCCAGAGACAAAAAGGCTGAAAGGACAGTTTTGTTTTACCAGGCACTGTTTTAAAAAAACGTAATTGATTTATGGACTATAGAAGGTCTATGTCCTATCATGGTCTTGGTCCTTCTGCACTTCTGCAAAAGGGTTAATTCAGTCTTTTGGTCCCCCAAAGAACATTACACTTTTAAAAAAAGTATTTGTCTTTTGCGAATCTCAACATAATGACAAAGATATGGTGCTATTCTAATTAAAGGTTTCTCCTAGAACCTTATAACCAAGCTAAGAACCACTGAAGAACCATTTAGCTTTAAAAGTATACCTGCCTGGCCCAACAGTTTGCCACTGATGCTTGGAGCATTGTTTGGTCTTTTAATGTCATCAGTCATAATTTACACTTTGGACCATAGTAAACTGCACATTGACAGAAGACAGTACAGTTAACCGCAGCAGAAATACAGAATGATACAGTTATCACAAATAATTGCATAACTAGAAGGATTCTCAGCCAATCACACTGCGCAGTTTGAAATAAAGTTTGACATAAAAAGTTTAGCACAACATTTAGCTAACGCAGAATACAGAAAATATGAGTTCACCTTAGAGCAGCCCATTTGGTCAGGTTCTGAAGAAAGGAACAACTGCAAGCATGCACCAAAAACCTGTCATCGCCTCTAAGTGATCTTTTCAGTGCTGTGATGGTGGAATGACTAACTTAACATTTATCAAACTGGAGAAATGAACACAGTGCTGAGTTAAAAGAGAATAGGGATTTTAAATAATTAAACCAATCACCGTATTTTGAAAAACTCAGTGATTTAGTTGACTGCTGCCAGCCATTTTCATTTTGTTTGTAAGTTGTGCTATTTTGTATATTCATTACAAATTCATTACATTCATTACAGAAAGTATTACAGACATTACTTTCTAGACACACGTCTTTTTCAGATATCATCTCATAAATTCCCAGTTTTCTGACTTCCTTTTTTCGAACAGTACATGCTAAAATGCTGCTCTGGCGAGAGCTAGGGTCCAGGTGTGTGTCTGTAAACAAAGAGTAAGCCAGTGTTTATGTCTGTGGCTAGAACAGAGAGGATCTCAGTAATCCCTGGTGGAAATGATTGCTTTTTTGCTGCCCCCGCCTCCTTCGCCGATCAATAACCCAGCTAGGACGCTCAGAGTGTACACAAGAGCAACACATTAGCTATCCTCATCCACTCCCGGATCCTGTTTATGGATTCCATATGTCATCTGTGACATTCTCTCATGAAGCATCACTCCCTATTGGGTACGCCCTGCAGGATTAATGAAGTTCAACATCCATTGTAGTAATTATTTCTTAAGCAAATAGTCTCCCCTCGATGCCCATCCCACACTTTCACTGCATACACATGCATCCCTCTGAAGCCAATCAAGCCTCCTCTCCCATCACCATTCTGTCTTAATGCAAGAATGTGTGTTGTTAGGTGCCCGATTTATGACTAGCAGCATAAGAAAAGAAAGGAAAGGAAAGGAAGAAAAGAAGAAAGACTCCCCCCTAAGGAAAAAGGAGAAATTACAGTGCTCAGAACAGAACACGCTTGGTAAGCTGCAGGTGGTGGTAGAGAGCGGAGACTAGTAGGAGCTGAATGACTGGAGCCGGGTTAGTGGTCAAACAGCAAACGGCCTTAACTTAAACTCACATGAAAAGACTCACACAAACCTGAGGTGGGGGGGATCTCCCAATACAAGCAGCAGGGCTTTGTTCTAATCGGACCCGGATGTTTTTTTGTTGTTGTTGTTTTTTAATGCACCCTTTACAGTTGGCAATCAAATTCCCTTTAGTCCTGTAAATTTTAATACACAAATTTTAACATATTGAAAGTTTAACATATCAGAAAAAAACATAAGATATGAAGTATAAGTGGTGTAACTTTTGCACAGGCCACTTTTTCTCCAATATGTAAATTTAAGCAAATGAACAGTAATTAAGCATTCAAATGTGCATAAGTGTATTATCTATAGAGGATCTTAGAAAATCAGTAAAACTTGCCATTCAGTTAGGGGGGCCCAGCTATTGCACATGACGGCCCTTACAGTTCTTCTTGAAGACTTTATTCTGAATTTCAAGATACATCACCTCTTGTAGGTTTTTGTGGATCGGTTCTGGACTAGATTTCATACAGCAATAGAGATACACTGCATGGTACTTAGATACAGTGAGCTAGAAGTCACTGACTGATGTTGCTGAATCTGTATTTACTTTTGTAGAAAAGTGGGTGGGGGTTGGGTGAATGAGGATTTTTTAAACTATTTTTTAAAAATGCCTTCCAAATTTGAGCATCAAATTTGACTGCAATGCCCACCCCTAGTTTAGAATTGCACACCAGTTTTGTACATAAAACAAGCTTTTCACACAGTATGTGTTCTGTTTGCACCTCAAAGGCTTTGTACATCTGGCCCATGGTTTGTTCCTACAATAGACTATTATTGTAGCTAACTAGAAACTTGTGTAAGGACACAGCTGGCTGTCTACAGTAGTTCCACTGAAACATACATGCTGGTGTTTAACCTCCATTCTCTAACACCTAAGACAGATGTAATAAAGGTAGCAGATGCTAAAAGGCAAACTTAAACCATTAGTGGAAAGCCAAGGCACTTACGGTAAGGTTAACTACAGTTCATATGAAGTCTCAGACCATGAAGTCTTGTGTATGCTGATAAATCAGTTGTGCTCCATTACACCCTTGTGAAAAAAGGCTCTATGAGCTAACAACTATCTTATAAAACCTTTGCACCAAAGGAGTACCCAAATAAGATCGTAACTGAGGTGCAATTTTATTGGACTGAACAGCAGCTTGATTAGGTTTGATCGCTTCATTCTATGGCAAATTGAGTTTATTTCTTAAAGGGGAAGCTCTACCTTTAGCAATTAGCTGTGTACCTGAAGCTAGATGAATTCAACGTACTTAGACCTTTCTAGTAAGCTTAGAAATGGTAAATGGTCTTTCCCAATACAAGCATGCTAAATGTTAATTAGAGCTTTCAGATGCTACTCTCTAGCGTCTCTAGCTACTATGCCTTCTATTAGCAAGAAGACTGTAGGATGCAAAGCTTTGCAAATGACAACACAGGTGTGGGACTGAAAGGACAACTAATAAAGTTTTGAAGTGGTAAATACATGGTCGGAAAGTCTATTTATCTGCTTTTGAGAGGGGCAGGGCGGCTTTACCGGAGGCCTTACATTGATTGTTCTAAGCTAAGCTAAGCAGCTTTAACAATCTTCAGCCTGAAAGCACACAGGAAGAAAGGAATTGATGAATTAATTTCACTCAGTGAAGGGGCGAAGAGTTTTTTTTTTATTTTTTTGGAAGAAATTGCCTCCTGCTAAACTATCATTTTGAATGCTCTACCATCAGTGTGTTTCATAAATCAATATACCACTTCTTTCTGTGCACTGTAGACATTCTAAATTAATACACATTGGTTATCATGCTTACGAACTAAAGGTATCCAGGGTAAATATCACCTTCTGCAAGGCATAATTCAAACAAATTTCCAACCACCAAGTATTGTTAGGGCAGTGATTGCACAACTAAATCATCATTACAAAAGGCAGAACTTAAATGATTATGTACAATTGAAGTACCACCCCTGAGAGTCCCAGAGATCTTCAGGTGAAGAGATCCCTGTCCATTGCTAACTTATCAGTACTCAGGTATCTGCAGCAAGATCCATGCTCTGGCAAGGCAAGGCAATGATAATATTAAGATAAGATAAGATTTCACATACAATAAGTTAAACCAAAGGTAAAGAAAGCAATATAAAAGAATACAGAACGTGCATTTTTTGTGCGAGGGGTACTGGTTAACTGAAGGCAGGTTAAAAAACCAGGTTGTTTTTAGCTTCTTTGGGGCAGATCTGATCTCCATAGGGAGCTGGTTCCAGCAGGGGGGAACGTAATGCTTAAATGTCATTTCACCTTGTTTTGTTACAGCCTTGTTACAACCACTGACCAGTTCCTGTAGATCTAAAAGACCTTCCAGGCTGATATTCATTAACCTTACAGAGATATATTTAGGGCCCCGACTGAGTGACTAACACTTTAAATTCAGCTCAGTATCTTAATGGAAGTCAGTGTAAGACCCTGAGAATTAGAGTAATGAGCTCTCTTTTCTCATTTTTTTTTATTTTCTAAGAACTCTAGCAGCAGCATTTTGAATAAGCTACAGCTGTCGAATGACCTTTTTGGGGTGGCCAATAAGAATTTTGTAACCCTTGCAATAAGAAACCCTGCAGGTTTTAAAGGTATGTATGATTTTCTCCAAATCTTGCTTTGACACAAAATCTCTAACCTTTGCTATGTTCTTGAGATGCCATGCTGATTTGAATGCTAATATAGTTCTAGCTTTAATGTGATCACTGAAACTAAGATCCCCATCCATGATTACACCAAGATTTTTGGCCTTGGTTGTAGATATTTTGCCCTAGATTCCAAATAGGAGGTTGTACCCTACGTTCTCTGTTTCCAAACAGAACTACTCCATCTTGTCTTTTTTTTTATTGAAGGAAATTTTATTGCATCCAGCCATTTATTTTTCAAAGTACACACATTACACTTTGGGCATTCTTTTCATCCGTTTCATGATGAGCCACCTAGGATATTTGTGTTTTATTTGAAATAAATAGTCTATTTGATAATAAGTCTATTTTTGGGACATAAATTCGTACATACATTGTTGCTGAATGAAATTCCAAGCATTTAAGTGTAAGCATTTAGATCAAACATCTTTGAGAAGCACATTCAGTTGAACATGAAACTTTTGACTAATATTGTGTGTCATTTATTGTTATTTATTGAAATTTGTCACAGAGCAATGGACCATTGACCGTTTGTATGCAATACCTCATTTTAACACACACGTTGGGGACTGTGGCAGCATGGGCCATGCAGAGTGGAAATAGTGGTTGTTGCTGTACAAAGTTCACTTGGTCCTGCTCTGCCCAGATGGGGCCTGAATGAATTCCATTGGAGTTTGTTATAGATAAAGATAAAATATCTATATAGATAAAAATAAATATAGATTAAAAAAATTAATGGATAATCTATTCCAGGAACAATGAGCCAGGAATGCTAATTGGGCACCATAGCTTTAAAAAAGTGCTATTATTAAAGCATGTACAAATACATAAAGGCAAAATTTGACCTTGATAAAAAGAAAGATTATATTTAGCAGTCTTATTTCCCCGTTAGTCTTGTGCCGGCCTCCCCTGTTGAGAAAGTGTGAAGGAATGTTGGTGTCTTTGGTTTTAATGAGGCCTTCTTACGGGCCTGTCTAAGTGTAGGCTGGGTCACAAACAGCTTTTGACTGAGACAACAAGGCTATCTAATGAGACGCACACACTCTCAAATTACATTTGTGCTTTAATCTGTGTGTGTGTGTGTGTGAGAGAGAGAGAGAGAGAGAGAGAGAGAGAGAGAGGTAGAGAGAGAGAGAGAGAGAGAGCAAGAGAAAATGCATCCTAAAGCCTGGAAGGAGAGTCCTTCACCAATTTATGCCAAGGACCTCAACAGCTGTTGCTAATGGTTAACAAAACAAAGCAGCACACACCCACCAGTTTTAACCATCACACACTTCATACTTCACCCATAAATGCGAGGGTGGCCAAGCTCTGTAGAATGTTAGCAAAAAAAAGTGTCCTCAATAACTGTGTAGTTACACATTACAACACTTGCAGAAGTGCAGTTTATGCAATCCAGTTTTCTACTGTAATTTCACATGTGCGTTATTGAATTACATGTATTAATATATAATTACATCGTAATGACATCTATTCACGTAAGCTGTACAGCTATAATCCAGCTGTAACAGTGAATCGCCAGTCATTACATTGTTTTTGCATGGACATGCATGTTACTGCACAGCTTTCAGAGACTTACTATATAGTCCATCATAATCCAGCTTGGTAGCGAAGCATTTTAAACAGGAAACTCAAAGCTTGTAAAACTTCAACCTGGACAATGTAGCACTACTATTTCTCATTGGCCTTGAAGAAGTTCGTGCTTTCGTGAAGATTTTTTAAATATTAATTCTATTAAATCTAATCCTAAACCTAGGGTAAACCTTAAATCTTTCTTTGTGAGTTTCATCAGATTTTATCAGATTCACCAGATTTTTGTTAACAATTCAAGTATCTGTAGATCATTTACAAGGGACCAGCAAAATAAAGTGCCTGAGAAGTAAACAACTGAAATCAGTAGAATGCTTTACAAACTCCAATTCATTAATTGGATTCAAATGTATAAAGAAAACAATGGAAATGGGAGGAGATTACAACAGATGCATAGACAATCGTGACAGGTGCCAGCCGGAAGCGAACAGATTTGTTCAGGAAAGGTAGAATATGTTCAAGACACACATAGTGTATATATGCAAGCAGTTAGGCCTCTGAAGTCTTGTCATCCTTCTCCCAACTAGTCTCCCAAATAAAGAATTTCAGGTCTAAATGGGATTTCCAGGTGTGTTCAAAATTTCTGCCATCACCTTCTCTAGGAAATCAAAATTTGATACCTTTTACAGTGCATACCCAACTGTCACTGGGTCCTCAAAATTATGAGAATCAAAATGTTAAGAGTGGCACATGCAAGCCTGATCTGACATCATAAGACTGGCAAATTCACCAAAACCAACCCCTAACCCCACCACCCGAAACCAGGAAGCTCTATTGAATTTCACAGTTGGATAGCCATGAATGTAGCAGTGTACCTGACTTTAGCAGCCACATAAGTCTGAGGACCCAGTAATATCAAGTAGAAAAGTGCAGCAGAGACAAGATGTATCACCAGTTTATTCATCAGCAATGCTGTCCAGTCCCAGTTCAAGCAATCAATTTGACTAACACAGTAGGTTCCCTAACCCCTGCACTACAACCACAGTGCTCTCAGATTCATCCGCCTGACTGGGCTCAGTGGCCTGCTGGGAATTTCAAGACGCCATTCTTTTCCAAGCATACCTCAAAGTGCTCAGAGGGCCCGATATTTGCCAACTGAGAGAAGCAAATTACCTGGTAAATTACCTGGTAACCTTTCATAATTGTCTAAAAAACTGTTTGCATTACTCGTTGGCAATGGCCTATAATTGCCAAAGAGGATGTCATTTGAGGTTGCCAGATTGGTAATGTTTGGCAATCTTTTCAAAGCCAAAGGGTCTGAATGCAGTTTTTAAATGTCACTGGAGGTCAATAGGTATTTCAACAATGCCCACACATACATACACACCTCTCTGGATGAGGTATGTGAGGATGACTTAATTGTTATATCTCTTTATGTGATTAGTGAGGTGACGTGGCGATTCGCCTCAGTCAGTTTTAATTGCTGTGGTGGCCATCTTGATTAGCATCTCCACAGGAGCCTTGCCATGCTACAAAGGAGCTATAACCTGATCTTTAAAAATGTTTACACACGAAGGAATCTGGCACAGGTGTGGATCAGGCATGCGTTGAGAAGCTATTGACGGGTAACTGCACTTCATTGACTAGCTTAGCTTAAAGTCTCTCTGAGGCCAAAATGACAACAAAACATGAACTTGCAGTTTGGATCTTTGTTGCATTTTAGGGCTTTATCATCAAATCCATGATGGCATTGTAAATGACTCGTTGATAGACTAATGGAACTCATGCTGCATTTGAAAGATCTGCGTGATTTAGGCAGTTAATGCTTCGTCTCCTGTGCCAATTTAATCAAACAATTTCCCTTGTCATCACTGCAGTGACTCCATTATCATCCTATTATTGCTCCCATAGTTGTTGTGAAAGATAGTGGTAGCGCTAGCAAAATGGTTGTGTATGCCATTTGTGATGCTTTTGTTGAAAATACCTTGGAATAAAACACTTAATGCAAGCCAAACTGTTAATAAAATGTTTCATGATGTGTAAATGCCGTTAGACAAAGAAAAAAAATCAGATAGGAAAAAAGGCTTGGTATGGAAGGGAGGGCATATCTCAAAGCTAGAAGAACCCACACTACAAAGGCGCAGGTTGCTTCTGTAGTTTCTGGGTTTAGGGGAAAACAATAGCATTACTTGAGCAGGACTGGGTGCTTCTAAGTTTCTCTTATCTGCTTCTCCATGACTGCTGATCAGCGATGCCAATGGAGTAAAGAAGGAAAACCTTTGGCCACTGGGGGAGTGGATCAGAAAAGGACTGCTGTGTCATTGTTTGTGCTAAATGTCTTGATATGGCTACACCAATAAGCCACTATTTTTAGCTAAGGCTATCAAGCAATGCAAATATTTAATTACAGAATTTTGTCTTATTAAGAGTGATAATCACTTTATTTGGTGCTGTTCAATACATTTGTCTTATTGGCTAAAATCTTAGCATGGAAACAATATTTTATCTAAGTAACAAACAGTTCAAGTGGCTGGGCTTCAGCGGTAGTGCCCAGCTTCTAGGGATTTCTCGCTGATACATAATGGTGACAAATAGTAACAATGACAAACTAATTTACCAGCAATGTAGTTTACCAGTGTGATGTGGATGCCAAGCAACATGGTAAAGATTATTGAGCAAATCTGGAGAATTAATCCAGAATTAAGTTCATGTGTGGGGTCACATATGCATATGATGCATTTTGCCTGACCTCAACCAGAATGTAAAACTGGATCCAGCCAGTTTATAAAAGAATAAAATCATATTTGTTCATGAGATGAAACTTCAGTTGGCTTGTCAAAACCCTTCTTTGGAAGGACCACTCTTAAAGACTACCACTATGTAATGTCCCTTTAATTTCAACTTTTGCACCACTTTAACCACAAGTCAAAGCAGGATAGAATGTTGTAGGAATATTTTCTGTGGAGAGTGTCAATTCTCAATTTCCATTCAACATTAATGTTTGTGATTGTTTACATTCATGTCTATTTGAACATTGCCCATACACTGCAATACTTGCATAAATCACATACATTTGCACAACTATAACTTAGTTAAATAGAAGGTACGCTCTTCAGTACATTTCCACTGTTTTTCTTCTCTCTTTTTTGTCTTTAGTCCATTGTATTATAACTCTACTGTATACTGTATACAACATTATAATGTGGCTATAATTATATATTTTAATTGTGGCTATAGTTAT
>JBBPCZ010108740.1:0-10734 GCA_037974445.1 Brycinus macrolepidotus
AAAGCCTTCCAAGAAGAGTGGAAGCTGTTTTAGCTGCAAAGGGGGACCAACTCCATATTAAAGTCTATGTATTTGAAAGCAATGTCATTAAAGTCCCAGTTGGTTTAATGGTCAGGCGTCCCAATACTTTTGTCCCTATAGTGAAGTAGACTACATTAAAACCCCATCTCTGCTCTCCAGATGCTGTCGACCCGAGCATTGGTGCGAGGGCTGCAGGCTGGACTCTGGAGGAGAGTGTCCACCTCCACTAGTGTGCTGGCTGCCCACAGCCACGGTGAGAACCGCAACCCATTCATTCTTGTTATGCACACAGTAAGTCACATGTCTCCCAGACTTATTGACTTTCACTGAGCCTACTTCCTCATTTAAGGCTACATTCTTATCTGCCTGTCTTTTTAAGGCCCGCCATGGAGCAGGGGCCGAAGTTCAACTCGGTCAAAAAGCCTGTTGTAATCAGTCCTGTAAAAGTTGTTTCTGTGTACGTCTGTAAATGCAATCACACTATCACAATAAAAGGCACTAAATACAGTCTTTTAAGTACTCATCATTTTTCATTTACCATTTTGATAATCCTAGCTAAATCTTGTGCAGTGGGATGTATTATTGCTGTGGGAACAAATCCTCTCTCCTAAAGGGTAACTTTTTATTGTAGTGATATCCCCCCAAAGTAATTTTGGACCACTTCTATAGGTCAGTTCATCATGAATTTTTTGACACAATGTAAATGGCAGCATTTTCAAATTATGTAAAAAATGAAAAATACAAACACATTCCCTGGCTCTAGCAGACCTGCTAAACCTGGTAATTAAGCAACAAGCTGAATCATATGTCTGAGCTGGAAAAATGATCGAACCTGGAGGTGGGAGGGCCTGGTCTGTTTGCTGAGGTGCAGTACTAGGAGCTTGCGATTAGATGCATCTTCATTCTGAGCACAAGAGAGGGCACTGTTTAGCCATGGATCTTCCTAATGTTAAGATTTTATTTAGTTAATGTGTTCAATCTGCTGATGAACTACTGTGGCGCTGTGTTTTTTGAATCTTCAGATGTGGATGTGATTGACTGCAGTGTTCCTCAGTACAATAATCGCCTGGACACACCCCTGCCTGATATCCCGTTTGTCCGAAACCTCACTCCTGAGCAGAAGAAGCTGAAAGAGAAAGAGAAGGATGCATGGACCAAGCTCAGCAAGGAGGAGAAACTAGCACGTAAACTTCAATTCACAATTTAAAGGCCAAATCACACTGACGTGTTTTAGTGTGACAAAACAGATGCATTTTAATTAATATTAAAAAGTCTCCTGTGACTTATAATACTATATTTTTTTCACTTGTGCATGGAAATGAACTGCAGATGTCACCATAATATGTAAACCAGACATGCCCCCTTTTTATAGTGTTATAAAATCACTATCATCCACTACTAAAACGATATGATCTTGTTGGCTTGTGGTTGCTCTGCAACCACTGCACTGCTCTAATGGTGCCTCTATCTGTGTCTTTGACCAAACACCAGCAGTGGTAAAAACAAGATTGTGATTTTATCACAATATGCAGATCAGCAATGTTCCTTAGGGCTCAACTCAAGACTGCCTTAAAACAATCAGTTATTTTGCAGTCCCAGCTGTTGTCAAACATTCTCCATTAAGTGCAGCCTTTGCTTACAAGGTAAAAGGTTATTTTAGAATAGCTAAGTGGTCTCTCCGCCACCTCATTAGCTATGCAGCTAATGGAAGGTCTTGGAGATCCATTGCACTTTTTTACATAACTCCAGAGGCCGGGATCAATAGTCAGTAATCTGCTGAAACATGTTTTGAAACTGTAATTGTTTTGTTGACGCCACAGCTTTAAAGTAAGAGCCAGGATGTGGGCCCAGTTTTTTAGTTCCTCACTGCATTTAACTACATAGCTGACACGTTCATTAAAAAAGATTTGAATAGATAAAAAATGCACTTGAGGTGATTAAAATACTTATAAAAAGAAGCATTTCTTAGCATCTAAGAATAACTGCATTGATGCAAACACTAACATTCTATAAGCGAGTATTAGCAGGCTATATTTTGGTCACTTTCTGATAAAATTTTGTCCCAACTGAATTTGCTGTACGGTTTTACATCACTGTTTATCTATAGGATACATGTAAGCTAGCCTGACCTATTGTGCATTTGTCCCAGTTTAACCACTAGCAGAGCTGGTGTTGAAGTGGTGCCACCTTAGGGTGGCACTGTTGCCCATGTCCGCCATCGGTCATTGCCATAACACTGCTGCCAATGTACAGTAATGGTAAATGTGCATACAGCTAATGTGATACAGCCAGCGCATTTCAGATGCTGTAGTAAGGCTTGTTATAGGTTTTGTGCATGTTAGCCATTTAAAACATTAGAGTGTCGTACTTACTGTATATTGTCAATGCTGTGATGTTATGCAGTGTACAGGCTCTCCTATGAGCTGAGCTATGCTGAGATGAAGAAGGGATCAAATGAGTGGAAGACCGTGCTGGCTGGCGTCTTCTTTTTCCTCGGCTTCACTGGTCTTTTGGTGTGGTGGCAGCGCATTTATGGTGGGTATTGTTCCTCCTCCTCACCTAGTCCGCTTTAAGGATTCGGTTTGGTGGAAAAAAAAAATCACATTTTTACAGTTTTCTGCAGTAGTCAATTAGCCAAAACACAGTTGGAGTCCAAACTTTGCTGCTTTATATTAGTGCAGAAGGTACGCAGCTGATGTTGGATTATGTTCAGTACTAGAAGTTACTATTCACCCAAATTGTTCCCCTTAAAAACAATACATCCAAAGCTTCCATCAACCTGCTCAAACCACATCCAGCGTTTTATGAACATAGAGACTTGTCAAGTCAAGTTTGTTTGTATAGCCCTCACACAAAGGTCATTCAGTGTGCTTTACAGGAACAGAATAAAACTATTAAAGCATGAAAACAGCAGGAAGTAAAAAGGAATAAAATAAATAAAAGACTACATAGAAAATCAATAAAAGAAGATTAAAAGTGCAACGAAGTGCAGATATTTAAAAGAAGGCAGAGGAGAATAGTAGTAGTTTTTAGCAGCCTTTTAAAGTTACAGTTGGTGCAAATCTGATATTAATGGGCAGTTGGTTCCAGCAGCGGGCAGCATAGTGACTAAATGCCATTTCACCATGTTTGTCGATGTGGTTTAGGACACAGTATAACTTAGTGTGAGCTATAAAAATGAATAAAGTGTCACTGCTATAGGCAGTCATTTGAGACAACACCAGGGCTGGTAATTACACAACATATGTAAGGAGGACTGATCTTGGATCTGATTTCTCTGTGTTTATGGCGGTCAAATCCAGGTCACTGCTTTATTTCTAACAAGTCTGACCTTCATCCAGAAATAGTATACTGGAAGACTTTGAAGTGGAATTGATGTCCTAACAGTCCTTTACTTTACTTAACCCTTAGAACCCTTGGCGAATCAGTAAAATCTGATCTCAACAAATAAAAACAATGTTAAATCGATGTTTGTTCTCCTACATGCTCGCCGTTTGCTGCTCTTTCGCTCAGCGTGCCACCGCTTGGCCGCTCTCTGGACCCCCTCCCTCTCCTGGATTTCCCCACCCACTTGTGAGTGGAAACTATTCTGAAAGTTCTCCTGTGTTCAGAGATCTTGTGTTTTTCCGTTTGTTTCTAAGACCTAAGATAAACGGAATTTGGGCATTTTTGTTCTTTTTTTAAAACCCCGGTAGCAATTATTATTATTATGTTTTTTTTAATTATAATAACTTTGGTTATACGTGACATAGGACCACCAAACAAAGCTCAGCATGACATTTGACACCTTGAGCATCAACAGAAAACAGGAGAACTTCCGTATATGGAGCTGTTTTGCCGTATGATGATGATTTACCATTTGCTGCGTTTCCGGCACAGATCCGTGTCGCTCGCGTTCTAAGGGTTAAAAAGACTCATATCTCCATTCACCGTAATCTTCTTAAATCTTAAATCATTCCTATACCTTAAAGTGTTATTTATATCCTACCAATTAATATTGTGCAAACTGGATGCCTGAATCATCTCAGATCTGCCTTAAACTGTTTAAGCAGTCTCAAATAGGCTTGCTTATGTGGTTTCTGACACTCTTATCTGTAAGAAGTACAATGCATCACATAAGTAAGTCTGTTTGAGATTACTTGCAATGTCGACATGATACAGGCAAGTCTGTTATTCTTTACGTAATTATATAAGCTTCTGTTTAGCCTCGCAGCTCCAGTGCAAAACCAAAATAGAACGAACACTGCGACCGTATCTTGGCTGACTACAGTGGAGTGATGGGGAAATGGTGTAAAGTATTTTGAACTGTCCCTTTAAATCATTCTTACACAACATACATCTCAAGCCTGGCTCAGAAATGCCGGCCAGAGATTGATTTCTGTTCTCTGTGCAACCCTCCTATGTCCTGCCTTTTCTACATGGCTCCGTCCGACACACAGTTGAGGTCCAGACCACGCTGTGATTGGGCTGCAGTGTGTTAGGAGTGTATTCTTAGCTTTTTCACCTTTCTTTATCTCTCTGCTAGCCAGGCGTTTGCGCTCATGCCTGGCTAATTGGGCTGTGCTGTGTGTTTTTGGGCAGTAGTTCAGGAAAGAGAGCAGAAGGAGGGGAGAGAAGAGAGGGGGAAGATTTGTGTGTTTGAGCCTTGACTTCAGTTAAAGAATCTCCCAAGATATTTGTGAGACTTCTTGCAAAATGAGCACCTACACTTTCCTCAAGGTTTTGTGTGTGTGTGTGTGTGTGTGTGTGTGTATGCACAAATGATGGGAAGCAGTTTTAGTGAGTGTATGATAGCACGTCTATCCATGTAAAAAAAAAAGATGTATATATTTTTTCTCCATAATTACAGCAAAAACGCAGTAAATATGAATGAAATTACAGTATTTTACTGGTAGCAATTTTGATAATTGGTGTTCGCACCCCTGTATTTTTAATGCAGCCTATATGTGTTTTAATGTGTATGCACAACCGTCAGAGGGCCCTCAACAAAAAGGATTCTTTATAGTATCCAAAATTTTAATATGGTATATGTGATGATGATGTTCCAATGATGGAACCGTTTTTGGTGCTCTATACAATCATTTTAAGAACCATATACAACACTTTCTTTCTCATACAGTCGGATGCAAATGTTTGAATAGCACTAGTGCAGTTGCATGTTTTGCTGATTTCCTAAGTAAAAAAAATTAACACAACCTGTACAGGGAATGCACTTACACATGACATTTTTCTTCAAATTTAAGTGCACAGTTTTCATTGTTTTTTTAACAAAATGGAAAAAAAATATGGATTTATAACTGTATTTATCAGAGATACATGACATATTATCAGGGCACAATGACTGAATACACTGTCCTGAAGGTATTCAGTGGCGTTACTGTATACATAAACCGTAATGTATTCAGAATACATTTAGAATACGTCTTGATAGAACACATGGGGAAAAACTTTGCATCTGTCATTTTTACTTAATGCACACTGTTCTTTGCTGTTACCGGTAGATGCACCAGGACACCCACATAGAGGGTGTATACTCATTGAATCGTAACAAACTTCCTGAAGTGTAAAACAGTGCCTAACTATATTACAGAGTCTATAATCCAAAAATGATTTCATACAGTTATAGCGTATTTACATTTAGAAAGTGTGTTACTGGTAGATTCACCCACATGTAAGCGTTATACCCACTGAATTCAAAGTGTAAGTAAAATGGCCATTTGTCACACGTGAATGCAGCACAGCACACACAGTGTGAACAGTGTGAAATTTGTCCTCTGCATTTAACCCATTCACCAAGTGAAGCACTGTGTGGGGACGATACCTTGCTCAAGGCTACCTCAGTGGTGCCACTGGCTTCCACATGGTGTAAAAGAAAATGTGATTCATCACATTTGTCACATGCCCAGTGTAAGCACTTTTGGCAATGGATGTGGGTCAGCATGGGCACTCTGACAGGCCCACTCTACACAGCCCCATGTGCCTTGCTCAAGGGTACCTCAGAGGTGCCACTTGTCTTGCCACAGTCTTGGGATTCGAACCCACGACTTTCTGATCGTAGGGTGATCGACCTAACCACTGGGCCATCAGCTGCCCCATCATCTGTAGGATCAGATCTGATAGGCTAGCTTTCGCTCCCCACTCTCATCAAAATGCTTTGGGTGCCAATAACTCTGTTGCTGGTTCACTGATTTCCTTCCTTGGATCACTTTTGGTAGGTACTGGCCACTGCATACCGGGAACACCTGCTGATTTGGAGATAACCTGACCAAGTCATCTAGTTATCATAATTTGACTCTTGTCAAAGTTGTTCAGATCCTTACGCTCTCCCGTTTTCCCTGCTTCCAACACAACAACTTGAACTTACTGCCTAATGTATCCCTTTAACAAGATAAGCAATAATATTGCTTCATCTGTCAGTGGTTTTAATGTTATGGCTGTTGGGTGTATGTCAAATATGTATAGATATTTCTTTATAGCTACATAGAGCTCTATATGTCAAATAAATATGATATATGTAACTACTTCAGCTAAATATAGTATTATATATGGCAATATATAGGTTTTCTGTGGGTATTGTTGTGTATATGCTGACTGCAAGAGAAAGGAAGCGTGCATGTCTGTGTGTCTGTGTGTGTGTGTGAGAGAGAGAGATTTAGAGCCCATGTCGGAAGCAGCCTAGACTCTTGCATCTCCCATCTCCTGTCTCGGAGGCCTCAGCTCTTTGAGGAAGGAAGTCAATGCTGCATCACCTCAGGAGAGACGCAGCGGAGGGAAAGAACATGAGCACAGAGAGGGAAGAACAGACAGAGAGTGAGATGAGAACAAGAGCAAGACAAAACAGGAGAGGGGGAGAGGGCATGGCTTAAAGCTTTGAGTCAAGGTGAGAGAGCGAAAAAGAAGAAGTAGTTGAAGAGTGAGAGGAAAAAAAGGAGTCCAAAAGTCAGTTGTCGGTTAAGAATGGGGTATTTCCCACACCGCTCCACCTCGTGTTGGAACTTGAAAAGCCGGGATCGTGCGCCGCAGCTCCAGGGCCGCCGCTCTTCTGCCTCATTAGGGGTTTTAAGCTCTCATCTGGAGGAGACTTAAATCTGCGGCAGGCTCTACAGAGACAAAGGGCTGATGAAAGGAGCCGCTTTAGCCCTTAGAAATCTTGAGTTTTTCTTTTCGTTTTAGTATATTAGTCCTATTTAAGTGTAATTACATAATCACATACTTACGAAATGAACTAGATTCACATTTAAATTACACACTGTATCGACAGGTTTCACTGCCAAACAAAGACCTTAGCAGCAGATCCTTTAAGTCTTGTAAATTGTGAGGTGGGATCTCACAGATTAGACTAGTTTGTAAAGCACATCCCACAGATGCTCAGATGGATTAAGATTTGGGTAATTTGACCAAGATAGTCAACACCTTTTTCATATTCCTCAAACCATTCATAACTTCTGTGCTTGTTTTAGAGTTACAGGTCATTTTTCATGCACTCTGTATTTACAATATTTGTAAGGGGTGTACCATTTAAAAATAATTAATAATGAAAATCATTTTCTGATTAGAATTAAACTGTTGTTGTAACTGTGCCTTGAAGACATATCTAATATGTAGCACATGTAAATGAACCTCTGTTCTCCTTTGTTTCCTCTATACATTGTACAGAATTGATGTAATTTTACAATGGAAACAGTACAGTGTACAACTGTATTGCTTACATAACTGTCATGATAAAATTGTTCATTTTTCTGAGAAACCGGTTCAACTTCTCGTCTAAGAAGTCAAAATGCCAGACTTTACACTAATTAGCAGTTATTTGCAAACCATGTCGAGGAAAGTGACGGGTACTTTGTGCAGACTCAAGCAGTCTCTGATTATTTTAAAGAGGGGTGGAGCCTCTTAGCATTCATTTGCTTCCTGATAGTCAGGAACAGTACATCATTTTCCCTATATTTTCAGCTCCAGTAACACCAGACTGCTGTGATGCCTCTCTGCATGGGCGTCGCTGGACTGCTATAGGTGTAATGTGTTGATGGTTATGACATCACAACCATGATTCATTCACACTGGGCTGTTTTTGCCACTTAGTTTCCATACGTAGACCGGGTAGTGAATGGAACATTTTAAAATGTGTTTTGAAAACAAAGTTCATGCAGTATCACTAGCCTTTAATTTAAAAAAAAATCAAAGAAATTAAATGTTCCATGATATGGCTCTCGTGATATCAAGTTACAACACGCTGTTGTTATTGCTGCAGAGAAGAGGGATTTCTAAGGGTTTTCTGAAGGCCGTCATGCTCTTACACAGCAATATTACATTTTTATCTGCCCCTTTCTACCATATTTGTAAGTCAGGGTGGCAAAGACACCCTACCCCCAGGGAAATAATAAGAGGCCAATGTAGTTGAGTTCATTTCATGGCATTTGGCGGTGTGTGCCTTTTTGTGTGTGTGTATACACTCGTAAATTCTGTTTTGAAAATGCGCCTGCCTTGTTGTGGGTAGCGCTAGTAGTTTGGTTCCCTTTGGCCCGCCATGCGCTCAAACATTCTTACTCATTTGTTTATTCCGTTCCTGTTTTCTAGCCTGAAGATAAGTCGGCAGCGTTAGGCCCTTTGTTGTCAGTTACAGCCTCTGTCAGGACAATTAATGGCTCTTTATTTATTTTTTTTGCTGACAGAGTCGCAGTTGTGTGAAAGGTGTGTGTTGGGAAGGGGGGGGGGGGGGGGGGCTTGTGAGTTTTCAGGGGGTTTTGCACAATTAACCGTTTTTTTCCTTTCAATTTTTTTTTTTTTCCCTTCCTTTTTAGACTTTTCATGGCTGTCTTCTCTTTCCTTCCTGCAGTGCATTGTAGTGTTATTGAGTACAATGAGCTTATTTTATCCGAGTCTGTGTGTCTTTCAACAGTATGTGCATTCTGAGTATATTGTCAGAATATGGTTGGAACTATTCTGTATTTAGATGCAAACTATAGTCTTAATGAATAATAGTGTCATTGTTTAATAGAAAGAAGTAAAAATGTCTTTGAAGGCTTGCACAGTTCATTCCAACAAGACAAACGACCCAACAGTTACACTCAAAATTGCTTTCATTTAGTTTGTTTAGTCCTTACTAGAAATTGGTCATTTCGATGTGATTTTAGGTGTACCTTGAGATACTAATAGCATACATCACTGAATCTGATTCTGTCTATCAGTAGACTGCCTGTAATTTTGCATGCCAGTGTAATGTATTCTACTCTGAATAATAACAAAAGATATAAAGTCTTCAGAATCCTCAGACAGGAAACATTTCAATACTTTTGCTGCAATAAACAGAACATTTGAAATATATTCTAAGTTATCTGAATGGATTTTTCCCCCTCCATGAATACATATTCAGATACTGAACGCAACTGTGAAGTTTCCACACACCTCAGAATAAAGGATATTACTCAGATTACCCTGCTTTCATTATAAAGTAATTCAGAAATCCCCCGAATGTAAGGTGGAAAACTTTGCTTCTTTAGTTTACGTGTAAAAATGAACAAAAGTACAGACGAGACTCACACAAGGCTTGGCTGAATTCAGGCTGCTTGTCTCAGACCAAGGTCAGCTGTGCTCTCTTTTCTGCAGTGTATGGTGATGTTCCTCACACCCTGTCGCCCGAATGGGTTGAGAAGCAGACCCAAAGGATGATCGACATGAGGGTCAACCCTGTGCATGGCTTCAGCGTCAAATGGGACTATGAGAAGAAACAGTGGAAGTAGGAGGTTCACAATGGCTACAAGTTTAGCGTTACCCATCTTTAACCTGTGGAAGACTCAACAAAGTTCAACAGCCTTCAGTTAAACATATTCAGTGTGTCTAATAAATACAGAATGGAATGTAAAAAATGTGTCTGGCATTCAGCTTTAGAGCAGTTTCACACTTCGGTTGATTCTTGGTTCTTTTTACATCTTACTAATTAAATACCTGGTTGGACCTCAGTCTCTGCAGGTTAAACAGAAAGCAAGATCAATGTACGTATTACATTATTCAGTTTGTATTGGTTTAGTAGTTGTTTTAAAGCCTGTGCTGTCCAAAACTGTACATAAGATTCTCTCAGAGTAACATGGATACTGTGACTGTATGACATTTGGTTTTGTGTGTACAATACTTTTATTATGACTACATGTGCTAATAAAATAGCTGTAAGTGCATAAATCCCGTTGGTGACCCAGGCAGTCACCAATCATTCATCCCTCAGGGATTATCCTTAAGAGCAACTTGTTTTGGTAAAAGTTCTGTAAAAAAAAAGGCAAAAACAGTAACAAAACTAGAATGAAACCACATCCATGAACTCGATGTTTCTTCCCCCCCCCCCAACAAAAAGTACACTCTAACAATATGAATGAACACATACAAGTGTAATAGCATACATGTTAAAGTATTCATATCTTGAGTTTCTTAATACTTGCCAATTCTAAAAACATTGAAGGCAGTGTATCAGTAGCCACAATATTATGTAAGCCTGCTGTATTTGCAAGTTAAACTACTGGAGGCTATGCAATTCAAATTGAGGAGCACTGCACACTAAATTGCCACTATAAACATGTCTTAGAGCAAAGGAACCCTAAGCCTACCCTGACATGGTCAGTTACTTTTAATCAGAAAGTAGCGTTTTATATATATATATATATATATATATATATATGTATATTTTTTTTTTTACCACACACACTATATGGACAAAAGTATTGGGAC
>JBBPCZ010108751.1:0-10734 GCA_037974445.1 Brycinus macrolepidotus
CTTCGTCCTTGGACCCCTAAAAATCCGTAGAAAAACAATAGGGTTCCTACGGACTTCGTCCTTGGACCCCTAACAATGGTCAGAGATGTGTAGAAGCAAGACAGTGAGGCAATTAGCAGCAGTTTCTAGTACAGATGAGGTTAAGTGCCTTGCCAGTTTTATGCGCTTGAGGAAAAAGCATAGATTAGGGACATAAAGTCAGCAGAGCTGGGACTGTCTAGGTGAAAATTCAGATCGCCTAAGATTGACATAAGGACATGTAGCATATGTATCTTTGGAATATTTGATGTGCATGTTACACTGTAAAGACAATGTATTTCACACACCATGGAAGCCTTTGTCACGGCGGGGGTGCTCGGGGTGGTGAGTGAGGCGCAGACGCAGGATTCCCTTTGTAGGGTTTTATTCACACACACAAACTCAAAACACAAAAAGGCACAAGGGCCTAAAACATACATACAACAGCAGACACATGAAGGACGGGCAAGGTGAGGGTTGACCGACAACTGATACAAGAACAAAGACACTTTAAATACACACAAGACTAGGACAAGAACCAACAAGAACAGACAATCACTTAAGACAAACTCTATACAGGTAACTGTAGACATGACACCAGACACAACGACACATTGTTTCAAAATAAAGGTCCAACATCTAACTGAAACAATAGCGGCCTATCCCGGCCACTGACCGGGACTGTGACAGCCTTTTATGTCATATATCAGTTTAGTTATCTCTGCTAATCTTATAAGAGGGCTTATGTAGTACAGACTTGCGTGATGCTTGCCTAGTCTGTCTTTTTTGTTATTTTTGTTGATGTATGTTGATTTGACTCATCCATAATGTTTTTTGAATAAAAAATAATGAACATGTACATAAAAAAGAAAAGAACAAATCAAAGTTTTTCATGTTTTGACCTGTTATTATTGCATACAGCCGTTCAGACAATCTGTGAGATGATTAATAACACATTTTTTATGTTCCTGATATGGACACTGATAAAGACACTCATAGGGATATATTCACTGATAGGGATATGTTGTGTGTTGATGAGTCAAATCAACACACAACACACGCTCCTACAGTACCAAAATGAGATTTAACAAAGGCAGTACTATTTGTAATGGTAAATAGAGTTATTTATTTATTTGTTTGTTTGTTTAGGAATATTTACAACAGGTTATCCACAACATAGAAGAACCATTTAATCTGGCAAAGAACCATTTATGCATTCACAGTTATATTTGGAATATCTGCAAAAGAGCCCATGAAGAAACTTTTGTTTTAGGTTTCCTAATTTGTTTTTAGTTCATTTAACTTGTTCAGAACTTTTACATTAAAAAAAACTAAAATAGTTTTTTTTACACTCTCACATCTCATTTGTAAACACTGTTCTTTAGAAAACCACCCTTAAATGGTTCTTTAGTAAAGGCAATGATAGATGAACCATGAGCTCTCAAAGCACAATTTGAAAAGGTCTTGTCCTGGTTCTTCTCTACAATGTGATTTAAAATCGGTTCTTCTAACATTACAAGACAACAAATCTTTTTTGGTACTATATAGAAGTAGTAAAGATTAGCCAGTATCATCAGCAGAAGCAGACTCTTATCAGGATGACACCTATGGGGTGGCTCATGAGGCAAGAGGTGAAACTGTCAGTTTACAGATGGTCATAAAGCCACTGGCCAGGCAGTTTCAGTGTGAGGCAATAGTAGCGTGAAGAAGTGTGCGGTTTTTGTATGAGGTAGATGAGAAAGATAAAAAGTTACAAAATGTTCATAAACATGGACAATTAATTAATGAGGAAATGTCCAGTTCCTCATTAATTAATTATCCTTTCACTATCATGCTATCCTGTTTATCCCTCTTTTTCCACTGTTCACTGAGAGTTCACCATCTGGCTGCCTCACCACCCCCTTTTTTCTTTTTAGTTAATATTTAATTTTCCTGGTGTGATAAAGCTTATAAACACTAAATTGATGATACCCAGTCTCTTACAATACTGTCTCATCACACTGCATATGTGCTTTCCATCCGCCACTCAACATGTCCAGTGTTAGCATATTCTGGAACATTGTGAAAGAAATTGGACGATGTCTATGGAGTTACCGTAACTACTTGATCATCTTCATCACCCCTCTCTTCTTCCTCGCCCTGCCAATTATCATCCCTACATCGGTAAGAGCTTGTCTTTGGCAGTATGGTAATGATGGAAATGTGTAATAACAGCTTTATTGTTTGAAAATGATTGCTGTCACGAGAAAACCTCTAAACAGAAAAAGAAAATCTCAAAACAATCGTAAAATCTAGAAACTTTCTAGAATGGCAGTGGAGGTGATCTTAAAAGTACTATGATTTTTTTAAAACAGAATTTTGGATAATTTTTATTGTCCCATCATGAAATATTCACATCGTGTAAGCACTGCTGCTGCTTTCATTTTCATTATTACATTTAATTCAAATATTAAATTTTTGTCAACTAACACTACCTTTAAAAGTAACCCCTTTATATTAGTTATTAGCTAAATAACTAATTTTAAATTTAAAATGTACTTAACCTAATTCAGGTTCAAACCCTGATTTGTGACTATCACAAAATTCAGAAGAACCAAAGTCAGTGATTCACTAGAGAAAGTGAGTTTTATAGTAGTGATATTTGCTAAGTGACACGATCTAGTATGTGCTTTAGTTCTGAGGTGAAAAACACAGAGCTAGAGGGTCTAAAAAAACACATATAATGATTTTCTTATGACTCTTCTGGAGTCATAAAATGCAATGGTCCAAAGGTAAAAATCTAATTTATGAAAACTTGTTTATGGCAGTCTGTGGCCAAGGGTTACTATTATCAGCAGTTCAGACAATGAATCCAGCACAGGGCACCTTAGAGGGAACTATTTATAGACATATGGTCATATAATATAAATTCTAGTGACCTTTGCCTATTTTAAGGCATTTTATTTACTAATTTCAGTTAACAAGAGATATTATTAAAGCAAAATTATCTTAGTTTATTTTAACGATTTCTTAATCCTGTGAGTGAAAGCAATACATAACATGACAATAACAATATATATACAATGAGTGCACAAAGTGTACTATCCAAATAAAGTCTTACCAGCATGTTAGCTAAATTAAGTGTTCAGCAAACTGGAATAAATAGAGGTCTAAATATGCAGACAACTGAACATGTAGAATATGCTAATACTTAGTGTTCTGTTTTTGTATCCTTGACTGGTACAGTCAATAATAAACTGACAGAAGACTCTGGCATTGCTGTTATTTTGAGTATTTCATGTGTTCTGTACCTAGTTTGTATTTTGTATTGCTCAGAGTGGATGCTGAAGATTTGATCTTGATCTTGTTTGCAGGAAGCAAAATGTGCCTACATCATAATTCTGATGGCACTGTACTGGTGTACAGAGTGCATGCCACTGGCTGTCACTGCATTGCTGCCAGTCATACTTTTCCCCATGCTGGGCATCATGGAGTCTGGACAGGTAAGTAGTGATGAACCTCCTAGCCCAGTCTCACTGGGCCGGCTCATGGAGCTTTACCTGCATACAAAATTTAATTTCAACACTAAAACTAATCAGCCACACTAGCAAGTCAAACTGTAATGAATGTTTATGGTTTTAGAATTTTGGATGGAGCTGTACTCGACAGAAATGCAGGTCTCCAGGAAGTAGGATGCTGACCACTGTTTTAGCCCATAATTAGTATTTACCCATCTAAAATGGTTAAAATAATAACACACTTAGAAATAAAGGTCTAAAAGGGTCTTTAGAGGAATAACATAAAGGTTTTTGGTTACCTAATGAACCTTCCAGTGGATCTCAAGGAACTCAGTTGAAACCAATCGACTGAAAGGTGATTTGGGTCAACAGAAAATTTAGCACCTTTAAATGCATATTTAAATTAAGAATAAAAGTTTAATTCTCATGATTTCACAACTATAGAAGAAGGGAAAGAATGCAGGGCCTCGGTAGAGATGCAGGAAAGACCTCAAGCTGGAATTTCCTGGCACAGGTTCAGGAAAATGCTGCCGACTCAGTGCTGTAAAAGACAGAGAAACAACTTTTACATTTGATGATTCATGAAATTTCACTTTATAGCTCATAAAAGCTTATTATGCATGAGGCAATCACTTAACACTTCATGGTGCCTCAGTCTCAGACTAACTATTTTACTTCATGGTTAAAGTATGATTTGCAAGTAACATTAAAGAACAACGACAACACTATATTACACTATATCCTTACAGTCAGGATAAAATCTTCATATCTGCATCTGTTGCCAGAACAATATTCTGACTGTACTGTCCTCAGAAAATGACATAAAAAGCTTACTATGATTACTATCCTTTTCACCCCCTATTCTTTTTCACATCAGCAGTTACGTCAGTGATTTCCATATCACAGGTCAGAGCATTTCCAAAAAGGTAACTTTACAGGAGAAGGAAAAATCTAACTACAGGAGAAGGAAAAACTTAACTTTCAGTTTAAGTCAAAGTAAAAAGATTTAATGGTCATGTTGGAGTATTAGTGTATTGTCATGAACTTTTGACACAAAGGGCCGATTGCATTTTCTACGAATGTAAAAAAAACATTAAAAAATTAAGATACAAAACTTTGCTCTGACAGTTGCTTGATTACTATTACATATTTAACTTGATTACTAAACAAATTTCTACACTGATGACTGAACAATAATGTGTGACTTGCTCCACCCATAATCACACCTAGTTCATGTCAGGGAGGGTATTGTGAACCTATATTGGTGACTTCACTCAAATAAAGGTTCTGAAATGATTTTTGATCTGGATGTAAGATCATTGAAATCATTGAGTATATTTACATGTTTTTCACACTCTCATCAGGGTAGATATCAGGTGAAGGGTTATCCCTTCTGAAATTTCCTTAGTAAGGCTGATGCTGTAACTGAGTATATAAGTAACCTGGCTTGGATGAAAATGTCAAAGAGAGCTTTCTAATTCTCAGGCTTCAGTCTACCTTAAAATTCAGAAGATGGGCAGTAATACTTCATAGTATAAAACATTTTTGGTTGCAGGTGTGTGTGCTATACCTGAAGGACTCCAACATGCTGTTCATTGGTGGCTTGCTGGTGGCTTTAGCTGTGGAACACTGGAACTTACACAAGCGTATCGCCCTGAGGGTCCTGCTGATAGTGGGAGTTCGACCCGCTCTGTAAGTAGAAGATGTTTATGAACTGCAAGCCAGATTCAACACACACAGCAGGACTTATTTCTTTTATATATCTTCTTTCTGCCTCAGCCTTTTTCTTTGCCCTCCTCTGTTGATCTCCAGGCTGATGCTAGGCTTCATGAGCGTAACTGCCTTCCTCTCCATGTGGATCAGTAACACGGCTACCACTGCCATGATGCTGCCCATAGCTCAGGCTGTGCTGGAGCAGCTCAGCAAAACAGAGGCTGAAAGAGACGAGAAAGAGCTGAGGGAAGGCAGAGAAAACCAGGCCTTTGAGATGGCTGAAGTCATGACCACCAAACTGCCCTGGGACAGTTTCACCAGAAGTATGCAGAATGACATATGACATTTCATGTTCCCTGATGCACTTAATAGCTATCATGTGTGATAAAGTTTTTTACTCCTCACCTGAAATGTAGTAGAGTAACAGCAGAGATAGCAATGTAGCATGTGTTTCCTGAATGGAGAAGTGTGAAGAAACAGCTTTTGGGGGGAGAAATCTCTTTTTTCTGGGGCTTAAAAAGGTTGAGAACCACTGATGTGCTTCTGCAACAGGTGAAATCTCTGATGTGGAGCCTGGATTGGATACAACCTTAGAGCATAGGAAGAAGGCCCGGGAGGAGAAGTATCTCTTGCTAAATAAAGGGATGAGTCTGAGTGTGTGTTACTCTGCAAGCATTGGCGGAACCTCCACCTTAACAGGCACCACACCAAACCTCATCCTCAAAGGCCAGATAGATGAATAAGGCTCTTCAGATGATCTTGTCTCAGGATTTCCTCACCTCTACTGAGACATGTTTTTGTTTGTAATGTAAATCATGTAAAGGGAGCACTCTCTGAGAGCTTTCTGAGCATTTAATGTAAGCTATTTAAACCTTGTTGAGTGTTCCTTGTTCTATATAGAACCATTTTCTTTTCTAAAAAAACATTTAGGGTTTATTATCAAAAGCATATCGCAATTAAAGGCAATTATAAATTTTGCAGCTTGTAAAATAAACCAGCTTTTAGAACATCTTCTTAACAAATGTCTTTACAGTATTTTCCCAGACAACCCTGATGTGATCAATTTCGCCAGCTGGTTCGGCTTTGCCTTCCCCAACATGATGCTGATGCTCCTCTTGTCCTGGCTGTGGTTGCAGTGCATGTATCTGGGCTTTAAGTGAGATGCCTTCTGACAAAAAAGGGCTTGTGTGCACTCACATTTTCACCAAATCTCATTTTTTCATCTAATACTGCAGCAAATTAAAAATTTCTTACATTTCCACATTCAAAATCAGAAGTGGTTGAATTGAATAGAATAGTCCAAATATCTAAACAAATATGTAAACAATTTAATATAAAAAACAGACATCTATCCACTTAATGTATAACCACAGTACACTGTACTGAGTTGGTGTTGTTATCCTCAGTTTTAAGAAGTCATTTGGCTGTGGCTCAAGCAACAGAAACGATGAAGAGGCCTATAGAGTGATGAAAGACGAATATAAGAAGTTGGGCAGGATGAAATTTGCTGAAGGCGCAGTGCTCACAATCTTCATAATGTTGGTGGTGCTGTGGTTCACCAGAGAGCCAGGTTTCATGCCAGGCTGGGCTGCCAGCCTCAACAGGAATGGACAGTAAGTGCAAAGATAACATTTAAGTACTTTGAGGAGAAACACACTGAGGAGGTTCCTAATGCAATTTCCCTATGCCAGTTATGGATTATGAATCTAACTGCTGAGTGTAGTGCAGTGACACAAAAAAAGCAATAGGTATAAAACAAGCAAGACCATGGAAAAATACCTGCAGTAAAACTGAACAACACAAATTCTGAGTAATTAACTGTATGTAGTAAAATGTGTTATCGGTCAGACTTCCTGTGTTTGTGCATGCAATATACTTCAAGTATTCACACATCTTTTCTAATTGATGAGCTCATTCAAGGTGAACCCATTGCTGACAAAGGTGTTCAATTGCACACATACACATACATTTTGTATAATCTTGTATAATCAGGTCATCATGCCCAATGCCAAGTGTCACCTAGAGCAGTAAAAAGCTCCCCAGCGTTGGGCTGTAGAGCAGTGGAAATGTTTCTGACCTCAAAAATAATCTTAAGGCTGAATGTAATCAAGTCCTCACAGCAATGTTCCATCATCTAGTGTAAAGCCTTCTCAGAAGAGAAGTCTGTTACTGCAGCAAAGAGGAACCAAAGTCTCCAAGTAATGCTTTAAAAAGAAACATTGGATGAGTATGTGTCTGCAAACTGTTGGAAGAATGGTTAAGAGAAATTAGGCCTAAAGAGCTGGTGTTCCCCCAAGTGGCAGGGGTGTGATATTACACCCACTGTCTTTTATTGAAAGATTCAGCTTTTCAAGCTTAACAATTTTTGTCATGCGTTCTTGTTTCTTTAATGGTACATGTCTCTGTTAAAGGTTCGTGACTGATGGGACTGTGGCCATTCTTACGTCTACTCTGTTCTTCATCATCCCTTCTCAGCTGCCATGCAGCACCTACTGCAGTGTTGATTATGATGATGATAATGATAATGATGGTAATGAATGGATACATAAGAGATCCTTACGGCGGACTTACTGACAAGCCATTATAGACAATACTCAGTGTTATAGCAAGGTAAACCCCTGAAACAGACGAGCTGAAGCTGAGGTTGTGTCTTGTCTTTAGCAAGAGAGAACAGTGTGAGTCAGACAAGGAGGAAGCGCACAGCTCCCCCAGCTCTGCTGGACTGGAAGGTGGTGCACGAAAGAATGCCCTGGAATATCGTCCTGCTGCTAGGGGGTGGATTCGCCTTGGCTAGTGGTAGTGAGGTATGAAGACTGAACATTCAACATGTCTAGTAAACCTACAAAATTGGTATTTACCAGATGTACACAAGATGCTTGTATGAGCGCAGTTGTAGTCTTTGGGATGGGCTGGGGGTGAGGTTTTCTTTGTCGTTTTTGACTATTTACTGCTCTTTTAGGCTCATGTGCCAGTTTTTTACATAACGCTTGCAAAATGCATTCAATTTGTGGCTGAAACTCTCACGAACGTGCTTGGTACAACAGCCATCTAGCTTTAATATTATATTTCAGACATGGCTTAAATGCTGAACTTATAGTGATTGGCATGTTTTTGCTGTGTAGGTATCTGGACTGTCCTTATGGTTGGGTGAGAGTCTGGCTCCACTTAAGAGTATCCCACCATTCGCTATCTCCCTGCTGCTCTGTCTGTTAGTTTGCACGTTCACCGAGTGCTCTAGCAACACAGCCACCACGACCCTCTTCCTACCCATCCTCGCCTCCATGGTAAAATCACTCAAAAACACTGTTGCCTTACAGAACAGTAACATGTCTAACAAAGGGCAAATCTGGAGCTCATATATTCTGCATACAGCAACTCTTTTAGCTTTATCACTCCATCACTTTACAGAAATTGTATATTGTTCAAGTGTATCTGCAAAGATAAATCATTGACGTCCATCACTAATATTTTTTTGGTCCAAAAGTTCTCTGAGCTTTCCTGAGCACAAGATCAAAAATAGGGTGAAAATATTTTTATAATTTAACTTACATTTAATTCAGTCTTTTGTAGACATGGAAAATGTGGAATTACTGATATAAACAAAACAACGGAAAATAAAAATAATAAAGAAAAAATTAAATGGATAGTTTTATCTTTTTAGTCCAGTCAGAACAAGCTCTGAGGCCTTTTTCCATATCATGCTAAATGTAGCTACGGATATAATTGGCTTACTTATTGTGTAAGTTATGCAATGAATTAGAAATGTGTTTTATTTATATAAAATCTAATTATTATATTATGCATAAGCAGGCTTTTTTCTTTCTGTTGAACAAGAACATAAACAACAAAAACGTTTCAGAAAATTAAGATAATAAGAAAACATATCCTCTTCTTACATGTATTATTAATTAAAAGTTTAGCTATGCTTTGATAAAATTTCACAACTGGTTCTATGAGATACTATGAGATATAGTGAGAAATAATATGAAATTATGACACGCTACTGTCTGAGATTAGTGACTTCTACTGGTTGAAACCCTTAGGACATAGTTCTAGGTATATTGCTGGTCAATCCCATAAAGAGAGCTCCACTAAACAAAAACTTAGGGAAGAATGGGGACTCTTTCATTCCACAGTGTAAGATGTTTCATCTGACTGTGTGTGTTGTCTGTTCTTCAGGCCACAGCTATTGAGCTCCATCCGCTGTATGTCATGCTGCCCTGCACCATCTGTGCCTCACTTGCCTTCATGCTGCCTGTGGCCACTCCACCCAATGCTATTGCTTTCTCTTATGGCACCCTCAAAGTGGTAGACATGGTAAAAAAAAAACTCTTCTACAGTTCATGGAAAAGGGCTTGTATTAGACATTTATATTAGATTATATTACTGCAATATTAGAAGTTTATTTCTTGTATGTAAATGAACTAAATGGGTCTAGTTTCCATAAGCTACAACAACATAATCCAGTTCATTAGCATAATATGCTCAACATTATGAAACAACTCCATAGAAAAATCACTAGGATTTCTTATTAGGCTGAAAAGGATGTTGCCAACATTCTGTGAAGCCTGTCCAACCTAACAGCAGTCACTAAAAAAGAACATATTTATGGGCAAAGCATTGATGGGTCAGTTATGAGATATTAACCTCCTTTAACTAAATACCAGCATAAACCTCCGCCCCATTTATGTACTACAGTTTAGCAAAGTTCAGAGGTCTCTGACAATAACTGAGGTTTTGTAAAACATTATAATTTAGAAATGTACATTTCCTTTAATGCACAGTATGTGATCTCATTAATAGTGTTATTTGACTCTTGCTGTAATGCTTATATATATATATATATATATATTTTTTTTTTTTTACTTCTTCCCAAAGGCGAAGGCTGGTTTCATACTAAACCTTATCGGTGTCCTGTGCATCAATGTGGGAATTAATACATGGGGGGCGGCCATGTTCCGACTGGACACCTTCCCTTCATGGGCCAATGTCACACATGGAGCACCATGAGCAACCTTTCCAACTTCTAATTGAGTACAGCAGTGATGAGCAGGTAGAGGGAGGGAGGTTTAAAGCAAGTAAAATGCATGTTGTCTAAAAGGGCATATTTGCTATGTTTCAAGTCTCTAGCACCTGCTAGTGAAGAAACATTTACAGACCACTGCTCTCAACCGACATATGGAAGTGTATATGTTCATTCTCTTTCTCTGCCTTTTTAAACACAAGGGGATTCCATCTTTCTAAAGTGATTAAGGAGGCCTTTAAAAAGCCTAGCGAACTGAACTGGAGTAGCACCCAGTTCTCCTGGATGCATGGCCAGTAGATCAAAACATAGCAGTTGGGGGCTTTATAGATATCAGAGGAGGCATGCAATGCCTTCCCCTTCCCCAAAGTGATAGTACTGTAGTGTGAAAGGGGTTTAATGTATTAAAGTGCCAAAAAGCAGAATTCTAGAATACACTTCTTAAGTAGTCATGGATAGAATATTGATTTCAAAGCAAGAAGC
>JBBPCZ010108762.1:0-10733 GCA_037974445.1 Brycinus macrolepidotus
TGAATGGACACAAATTCCCACAGAAACTCCAAAATCTTGTGGAAAGCCTTCCAAGAAGAGTGGAAGCTGTTATAACTTACATACACATGCTCCATATTGAAGTCTATGTATAGAATGCAATGTCATTAAAGTCCCTGTTGGTGTGATGGTCAGGTGTCCCAATACTCTTGTCCATTTAGTGTATGAAAGTTGTGGACCATTCTCAGTGTAGCATGGTAGTGTGTATTGTGCTGGTAAGAGTGTATCTGGTATCGCCAGAGTTTTTTAAACACTGTGTGCAGTAGATAAGATGGTATTATTTCTAATGATGCATCCCTTCGAAGACTGAAGTTCAAGTCCCATCAGGCTCTCATTATGTAGTGCGTTCCACTTTTAGACTTTTCATGGAGGCTATACCAGAGGCGCTTGTCTATGGACAGATGGCTGCACAGTTGTAGAGCCAGGGGGTAAACGATAGAGCTTGCATTTGTTCGTGAAGAGTTTTTCACTTGCTTGCAAAAACTACCTGCTCTGGAGTATTTCATGCACAAACTGCAAATGAACTGCATTCTTAAAAGGGGTTTCTTAAGGACTTCAATAATAAGGAGAATGGTTATATATATAAAGCCATGATGACTCAAAGATCCACTTGTATGCCTGATGATAACCAGCTATTATATTCCCTATTTCATCAACTATTATTATTATTATTATTTGTTGTTGTTGTGGTTGTTATTTAATCCCTTAGAGAGAAGAGGGTTCCACTACTATTAGAAGTGATATAATCATTTTTGGTACTAGATAGAATCCTTTTTGCTGTTGCAGTAGTTTGCAAATTTAAATGACAATAAAAAAAGAAAATAATGCAAATCACAGTCAACTGGGTGCAGAGACTAACATGTGATTGAAAAGAGAAACCAGCTGGATTGAATTTCTTTGTACTCAAATATGCCAGTGTTCGCTGCTGGTAACTTTTGATGTTGAGCTGAAATGTAAGATCATGCTTGGGGGGTGTAGGGTTTTTAAAGACTAAAGCCAGGCTCCGTTGATTAGGTACAATGTGGAAGAGAGGCTTGAAAAACCTTTTTGCCGGAGACTTTGGCATGTCTGCCATATCAAAAGAATATTTTACTATCATTTTATTAGATATTCATAGCTTATGACCTATTGACTGAGTCCGTGTTAATGGCTGCTTTATATTCTCTTTGATCTATCATTCAGAGCAAAGTAATGGCTGTTACTCCTGTTTAGGATCCTAATAAATTTCCTTTCACTTGTCATATCTTCAGTTGTATACTGCCATATGTACTGACTGGCCACTTCACTAGAAACATTTTCCTTGCTGTTACACTATAACTGATCTATTATCAAGCCCAGTTAGTGTTAGCCATCGTATAGCCCTTCATAACTGGCCAGTTTATGGCAACAGGACTCAACAGTGAAATGATTTTGTGTATCACGTGTGCACTGTGAACTCATAACAGTACCATACACACTATCATGTAAGTGTCAGGATTCAGTAATTCAGTAATCTGTAATTGTGCACCTACATGATAGGTGTGTGTGTGTATATATATATTGTTTTGGACCGGCAGAAGCACGTGGGGGAGGGAGGACTGGGGTAACGAGACGCACCGGCAACGGATCTCCCATAAATAAGAAGGGTGCGCCCCATATAAGGGACCACCGACGAAGAGGAAGAGAGTGACGAGCATCTGCCCGAGTCTGCGCACCTCTAACGATTCTCTGCTCTGTTCGTCAAACCAGGCTTCAGCCCAGAGGATTCACCCTGCTCTCGACCCAGATCCCCAGCCGACACTGCACCTCATGACCCCGAGCACCTTTCAGCACGTCACCTACCCCTACTGAGCACCTTCCCTACATCTTGTAAATAATAAATCTGCACCGCTCGTCGTAGATTACGCCACACACTACCCTGAAGGGGTCCCCCTGTGTAAGGCGACCTCCAAGAATATCACAAAAGAGCTGCTGCTGTTATTTAGCCGAGTGGGGATCCCAGAGGATATTATATCCGAGCAAAGGACCCCCTTTATGTCAAAATTAATGGTGGATTTATGCCAGCTGCTGCAGGTTAAACACCAGTGGACTTCCGTGTACCATCCACAGACGGACGGCTTGGTGGAGCATTTCAACCAGATGTTGAGGCGAATGCTCAAAACAGTAATAGACGAGGAGGGGAGGATATGGGACCTCCTCCTCCCCCATACATGCTATTCGCAGTTCGAGAAGCTACCCAAGCCTCCACTGGGTTCACCCCCTTTGAGCTCCTCTTTGGCCGGAGACCGCGGGGACTGTTAGACGTGGCGCGGGAAAGCTGGGAGAACAACCCAGCCCCATATTGAGGAGAAAACTTGCCATATAAATTTGTTTAAACGGTGGATCAAGCCCCAGCCCGTGCTGGCGGCCTCCCTCGCCACGTCACTCAGGACGAGGAGCCTGCCCCCCATTTAGCTGAGGTCCTGATGCCCTCGCAGCTGCAGGACCTAAGGGAGCTGAGGGATCAGTATGGAGATTTATTCTGGACCGTGCCCGGGTGGACTCACCTCGTACAGCACGAAATTAAAACGCCCCCAGGAGCAATCGTGCGGCAGCGGCCCTACCGAGTCCCAGATGCCTGACGCCAGGCGACTGAGGAGGAGGTGGAACGGATGCTGCAGGACGGCATCATCGAAGAGTCCACTAGCCTGTGGTCAAGCCCCATTGTTGTGGTTCCTAAGCCCAACAGGAGCATCCACTTCTGCAATGACTTCCGCAAATTGAAAAATAAATTTTGGAATTCAATGGCTATCCGATGCACTGGGTGGATGATCTCACCGACCGGCTAGGCCGGGCACGCTTTATCTCAACATTAGGTTTAACAAACGGGTATAGGCAGGTGGCCCTGGCATCGGAGGCGAAACCTAAAACAGCGTTCACCACCGCCCACAGCCACTGGCAGTACCGGGTGCTTCCGTTCAGTCTGCATGGAGCTGATGGACATGGTCCTCCGGTCCCACCGGCCATATGCGGTGGCCTATCTGGACGATGTGAGCATTCACTTGGCATCATGACACAACCACTTCTTCCATCCCGGTCAAGTACTGGCGGAGCTCCGTCAGGTCAGTACCTGGGCTTCCGGATCGGGCGGGGCTATTACAACCACAGGAAAAAAAGGTAGAGGCTGTACGGTCGCATCTCCGCCCGGTCTGAAAGAAGCAGGTGTGAGCCTTCCTCGGGCTGGGCGGTTATTACCGGCGCTTTGTGCTGAAATTTTCCTCAATCGCCAACCCCGCCTCTCCGACCTCACTAGGAAGGGCGAACCAGAATGCGTCTGCTGGACGGGGGAATCGGAGAGAGCCTTCCAGACCTTAAAGGATGTCCTCAACTCGGCCCTCGTCCTGCAGAACCCGGACTTCCAGAAGCCCTTCCTCGTGCACACTGACCCTTCGGAGATGGGGTGGAGGGTGGTGCTGTCCCAAGAGTTTGATGGGGAGGGGCATCCCATTGTTTACGTGAGTAGAAAGCTCACACCGGCCAAAAGCCGGTACACGGCCAAAGAATGGGAAACCCTGGCTGTTAAGTGGGCCGTGACGGAGGTGCAATGCTATCTTGCCGGAAGGCATTTTGTGCTTGTCATGGACCATGTGGCACTCAAATGGATGGCGAGAGAGGGTAATAATAACAGCCGGATCACCCGGTGGTTCTTATGCCTCCAGGACTTTTCGTTCTCAGTGCAGAACCGGCTGAGAAAGGCCCATGGCAATGCGGATGCACTCTCCCGTCACTACGCCTTGTGGGTAGGCCTCCACCAGCGCACGGCTTCAGAGCTGAGGAGGGGGTACTGTGGCACCAGGCCAAGACATCCGCAGCAGCCTAAAGCAAGCGCTCCTTCGTCAGCGCTGTCCAGGGTGCTGAAGTGGACGCAAGCTGCAACTGTCAAAACACTAGAGAAGACATATATATATATATATAGAAATGTGTGTGTGTGTATGTGTGTGTGTGTGTGTGTGTATACAGAGAGGGAGATGACAGAGAGGGGTGCATCATATGTGAGGACAAAAACAGTAGTTCTTCGCTGCTACTTTACTTCTGATATCTCGTTTTACTGTAAAGCTGATGATAGTGTCCTTATGATAATGTTTAGATGTGTTATTACAATAGAGTTACATTGGCCATGCAACAAGGACTTTTATTTAGAATAATCTCTTGGCACTGTAAATGTTTTCACAGAATTCAAAACAGATGCTGTATTAAACTGTATTCTGTACAGTGTAGAGAATAGTGAGTTTCATATAGATGGGTGAAGTTCTGTCTCTGTATTGTCATTGGTTGTACTGAGGACTCTCATTGTGATTTTATGAATACCTTTCAGCTCACTACTGTCGATTACTTAGCAATGGTGAATGCTACTGTTTCCTTTTCAGTTATTCTGTTGGAATGTGTTCTTCTGTTGCTGTATTTTTAGACGGGCAGGCTCAGGCAGACAGATCACACAAACAAAGGGGCTGCTGTCTTGCCTGTCCTTATCTCATACACAGACAAGGTGGTCAGCGCAGCTCGGGTCACCTGGGGAGCTTCTATTATTGCTCTAGTCAGATGTTAACCCTCGCCACTGGTCTATATCTACAGAGAAGGACTGTCAGAGACAACACAAAAACTGCTCTCAGATCAGTGACCCAGCACCCTGCACCAACACTCCTTTAAGGCTCCCTGGTCTGAGCAAACACAAAGAGATACTGAGATACAGCCATCACTGTTGCCACCGTCGACGAAACCGCATCTTCTGCCGTTCAGTCACTGATGAATTGAGTAATATTCTCCGTCTCTCTCTTTGATCTCTGGGGTAACATTACAATAACAGCCTCTCAGCATTTACTTTGCATTACCGGATAAATGGGTCTGGGTTTGTGTGGCATGCTCTTTAAGGCTGAGAGTGAAGGCATAGATTAATCAGGCATCAAAGGATGGCCCGCCAGCCAGTTGCAACTCCAGTACTATTGATGTGGGTACTCTGCTAATAACTGGTCAGCCTTGTATCTGAAAATGCAGGTATGGCTTTACTGGACGGGTTTGGTTTGGAGCAGACATTGCATTGGTTGTATATATATATATATATACACGCACACATACATACAGTATGTATTTATATGTGTGTATGTGTTTGTATGGTGTGTATTTTACACACTATAGCAAAAAAGCATATAAATCTATAAATGTTTCAAGCCCTGTTACATGCAACATGCAAATTGTCAGCTAATCATTGCTAGTTTATTGATAAGGTACATTTTATTGAGTATTTGAGTCTTATTGGCTAATCCTGGCAGCCCTTAATTAGTCATGCAATTAGTGATTTTTGTATGAGATTAACCTGACACAAGGGCATGGTGCAAGGCACATGTTTTATCTGGAATACAATTGTAGCATAATAAAAAAGAGCACAAAGTAAGCCACACAGTAATGTCTGCACATGTATTTGATTTTAAAACTTGAATTGTTGCTTTTACGTTACATAAAAGTGCACACTTTGCTTTGCTCTCCACTTCATCAAAGATCACAAGGATGTTGTGGAAAAAAAAGTCTTGTGTGCATGATGAATGAAAGTGTGTTTTGATGAATGAGAAGCCTATGTGAAGGAGCATTTTTTGGGATGCGGATTTGCTGACATAGCTATGAGTGGAACACACAGCGTGTTAAAGAGGATGTGCCGCCTCTTCCAGGCTCTCTCCGCTCTGATGTCTGAGTGTATTAGCCTAGTTTTTAATCTTGCAGACTTTTATGCCTGACATCCTTCTCCAGAACAGTCTCTGAGAGCCATTTTACAAAAAGCAAGTCAAGGTGGCTGTGCTTCTTTAAATCTGAGGTTAATACTTCCTTTGTATATTAAAAGTGTATGATTATGTATGCCATGTAATATCAGAGGTGACCTGAAGGCACTCATCTATGTCAAGGTGTCCATAATGAAATTATATTTTGTTATTATACACTCTTGACACTCAAGTGCTGCACAGTTCCATATACCGGTATGCTGCAGAGGTATAGATCATGTGCCGCTTTGGCTTGGCCAAGAAGAATGCCTCTCTCTCCCTGGTGAGCTGGCATTATATGTGCTGACGGGCTGTGTGTGATTAAAATGCCTTGCTCTGCTCTTTGTGGCTCTTCATGAATAGCTTGCTCTCCCATGCATTTTGACTGAAAAGCTCCTGATGGTGCTCTATGCTGGAATGGATTCCCTCTTGTTCTCCAGTGCCCACACAAAGGAATTTAATGCATGGAGGTCAACATATTTTCTCTGTGGTTGGATCATTTTGTAAAAACAGCCTTAAGCCTGTGGTACAGTTAAAAACCCCACAAAACTGGAGCATCAGACACGTCTTGCAGTTTTTGGCGATGACAGTAGAAGACAATGCAGCACTGGCTCGTCCCCTCCCTCTCCTCCTATTAGAAGCTGACATGCTTGATTGTATATATTATGAATAGCTGGCCCTCTGATTGGCTGTTCGGGATCTTCTGCGAGCCCTTCCGTATAGCAACAGTCTTCGTCCGCTGCAGACAGGCCCCGCCCCCGCTTGTGCGCAGCTGGCCCAGGGGTAGCTATGGCAACCACAGCGGCGTGGCGTGCTTTCAGGGCCCAGGCCTGGTTCCACGCTGCAGGTTTAGACGCTCGGTCTCGCCACGGCGAAAGGAGAGTGCAGCTGCCCCTTTCACTGACGGCGCCTCAGCCCACTCACTCAGTGCTATTTTAGTAACTCACTCTGTGTGTGTGTGTGTGTGTGTGTCTTAAGCAGAAAAGGATCTACACAGGAGTGTTAGTGCAGCCAGTAGGATTTTTGACATGGGTGGGCACGAGCAGTGGTGTCTGGACAGGGGCCCCCACCTCAACATTTGGGCTTCTTGATTCACACACTGAACACCCTCCACCTCCCCCTTTGTTCAAGTTTCAAGGTTCAAGGTTATTGTCATCAGCAGCTGTGAACATGTACATAGTGATGAGACATTTCTCCGCGGACCACGGTGCAATATGTAGTAACAATTGTGCAGTCTTTGCTGTCCGTGGTTCATGGTCAAATCCAAATCAAGTGCACAAACCAAAGAGTACACCTGGCCATGTTAGGGTGTGTATTTGGTAAACCAGTGTCCTCAGAAGGTATGTGCCAGTGTTTTCCTGTGTATATGTGTCATTTTGTGCAATAGTCTTACCATGTGAATATCACAACTTTTTATTTATATATATTTATGTTTTATTATATATTATTTATATATTACTGATCTGTACTATGTGCAATAACGAACTCCTAACAACCATTTGTGTTATTAATAATTCACGTAACTGTAAGTTACTTATCTATAGTATTTATACCCGGGCATTTGTGCATATAGCATAGAGTATTTCATAGTGAGTATTTTCTGCCGAGGTTTTATTGGATTTATTTAGACTTTATAGTTTTATATTGTTCTTGTCTTTGTATCTTTGCGTGTCTGTGTAGTCATAACATAAGCAGTGTCCTCCAGGATCATTAAAGTTTTCTGATTCTGATTCTTATCTAGTGGGCAAAAGCACACAAAAGTGTGGCACTACCCAATTATGTGGGCTTTAGGACAAAGCTGCAGTCACAGAATATGAGATTTGTACTTGGGGGCAAAACAGCTGAATAATTTTAATTGATATTACTTTATTGACTTCATATTTGCTCTATGGTTACTTATACTGCAGCTAAATACAATATAGGGATGTTCACATTACAATTCACAATTCATTCAGTAATATGTTGAGCAACAGATTCTGTTTCATCTGTTCTGATCTACAGTCTACATTGTGCAATGTAAGAAAAAAGATTAGCATATCAAGCAGTGAGCTCTCTTACACCACCATCTCTTCCCATCTTGTCTCTCTTCCCTACACATCAACCTCCTTTCCCAACACATCCGTCTCTTTTCTGTTCATTTCAAACTCCTTTCTCTTCACTTCGTCCTCCTCTCTGTCCCCTAGGTCTCTGTATCTTCTCTGTCTCAGGCTACTCTTCTACATTTTCTTAGGCATTTTTCTCTGAGTCCCATTTTTTGAGAGGAAACCTAAGAACCAGCTATTGTAGGTTACATTGCTGCTTAATTTAACTTTATTTGTCTAACTTAGTTGTGGGTTTATGCTTGAAATAAACATGTTAGCTAGCAATGGCAGATCTCATGTTGGTTAGGTGACTAACTAACTACTCATGCAATATGCCCAGGTTGGTGTGATTTAATTCTAAAATGTCGTATAATGAACAGGCAGTTCTTTCTGAGAGCAATGGCTACATTGCGAAAACGGTCATGCTCTTATACATGAAAATGAAAAACATATTAAAAATACATATGAATGTTTAAATCAGTATGACTCCTGCTATTAACTGCCCACTTACTCATCTATCCAATGGTAACCAGTCTTATTCAGAGAGCTGGTTTGTGTGCAGATTTTTATTCCATCTCATTTAATTCCATTCCAGCCCTTTGCGGATAAGATTGGACACCCCTGACTATATATCTCTGTCTGTCTGTCTCTCTGTCTGCCTGTATGTCTATCTATCTTGCACAGTGAAAGGTCACACAGGGTTGAATGTAATTCTACATGATTATAGGCTGTAAGCCTCAGCTTTACAGCATCCTCCAGCAATTTGTATACACTACCGCTTTCCATGTCCATGTTCAGAACAGGCAAACCGCCTCTGCCTAGAGCGCCCCTCCCCTTCACTATCACTGACTCACACACACAGTCGGATGGATGAGAGCAAACGCAGTCATTTTCCCTTTTATTTCAGTCTACTCATTGAAGTAAGTGCTGGGATGAACTTATCATGAGCCCACTCCTGCTGGCCCTCCTGCAGTGCTGATAGGGCTGGATTAACTAATATGAATACAGCTCATTATAACACTGTTGCGTAATATGGCTGATGACTCTTTCACATTTAAATAAAGAAAACCTCCATCAGCCTTTCCAAAGCTATGAGGAGGTTGGGTGATACATCTACGAAGAAAAACGGAAGCTTTTTCATAAAGCATTTATCATGAAGATTGAAACTAAAATACATGCAGCCTTTCCTTGAATACGCACCAACTGTAGCCAGTTTTTTTAAAAAGCTGCTAAGAATTGCACTGTTCTCCTCCACCTTCATTTAAATATCAGCACTTCTATTGTGCTTTCAATGTTCTTTTTTTGATTTTCTGTGTATTCTTTTATTTCTTTTCAATTCAAATTTACTTATATAGCGTCACAAAGCTGCTTCACAGAATCCAGGTCTGAACCCCTAGTGAGCAAGCCAAGGGCTTGCCATTATTATATTCTTCTATTATTTTATTTTTATTTTATTCTATTTGATTTAATTTTAATTCTATTCCTGTAACACATTGAATGACCTTTTTGTATGATAATGTACTATATAAATAAAATTGATTTGAATGATAGGATAGACTCCAGCACCTCCTGCAACCCTGGTTAAGTAAAAGCAGTTCAGATAACACTGGAAAACAAAGATTTTGCTACTGGAAGTAAAACATGTGATTTACATGAAATTGACTGTGCTGAATCCAAATCTGGAATCAAAATTTTCCTAGCACGTCCAGATTTTAAGTTATAGGCATAATATTGATTTGCAATAATTTGGTATTTTGATACACATATTGTTGCACGCCAACATAATAACAACTGTTTCTGTCACATGTATGTTTGCTACTGCCTCATTTCAAATACGTTTCCTGGTTGAATTCAGTATTGTGAGAGTTTAGTCCTGTCGATGAGCTGATGTCAGCTCAGTTTAAGACCAGACTGATCACTGGCTCGTCTGTTTTATAGGGTTTTCTTGGACGTAGGATATAGGAGTAGGCGCAGCTGTGTCAACCATCCCGACAATTTTTGTTACATATGTGGTAAAAACACGTCATGTGATCATGACCAAGAAAGTGATGATTGCTTACAAGTACTGTCTGGGATGTAAAATTTGAGAGCAGGGTAAAAGCTGGGCACCTCATATCTGCTGTACTGTTTGTTACTCTGGCCTCACTCACTCAAAAGGAAAGCTGTGCCCTTTACCCTTTACTCTGAAACTGTATGACTAAAATTTCTGGATTTCCAGTGAACAATAAGTCAAAACCGTCTATCCTGACTGTGAGTCTGCTCTTAAACCAGTACCGCATGACACAGAGAATCCAATGCCAATTCCTCCTGGATTCTGTTCGGCTGAAAGTGACGGTTCTGATGGGGATCTTGTGCATGCATAACTTAAGATCCTGACGTGATAGACAAAATGTGCCTTCAGCAGACAAATTATTTTTCTGTGATCCAGTGTAATGGATGGGTGGATGGATGGATAGTATTCACTGAAGTTCTTTGTTAAAATACCAGGCATGGAAAGTGACCTGTTAGTGAAGAGCTGTCACTTTAGGTTACTGTGCTTGGCTAAGTGCAAAATGTGAATTGATACCACCTGTTTTCTGTTCTGTAGACTTGATGGAACAGCAAAGGGTGCTGCGCTCCAGTTGTCTGGTGAGCGGCGTACACACCCCTCCCATCCGCCGCCACAGCAAACTGGCCACGCTGGGGCGTCTATTCCGGCCGTGGAAGTGGAGGAAAAAGAAAAACGACAAGCTGAAACAGAGCTCCACAGGTGAGGCAGTACACCACAGGGAGTGCTTGTTTTGTTTATTTGGCTGCTGTGATCATTTTCCTTCCTGACCATACATACATACATACATACATACATACATACGTAAGTAAGTAAGTAAAT
>JBBPCZ010108773.1:0-10733 GCA_037974445.1 Brycinus macrolepidotus
TTAGCTAAGCCAGGCTAAGCTAGCAAAGCTATGCATTCCTGTGTTCAAGTCAGCCTCCAAACAACGTTTTGGCTAAAAGTAGGCACTATAAAACGGGATTTTATAATGGCCAAATATAATCAAAACAATTGTTCAGCCTTACCAGGGTGTGTCGTTCGACAGATTTTGAGAAAGCTGTCCTGTGATGTGTGCCGTGCTAGTTTGGTAACAGATGCTGTACCGGTATCAAATGATCAAAGCTATTCAATTCAATTATATTCAATTTGATAACTTTACAACCAAGTTATCACAAAGCAGCTTTACAGAATACAGGTCCAAGCCCCTAGTGAGTAAGCCAAGGGCGATAGAGGCGAGGAAAAACTCCCTCAGCTGGAGGAAGAAACCTCGGGAGGAATCAAGACTCAAAAGGGGAACCCATCCTCCTCAGGTCAACCCGGAGAGAAAGGAAATAGAGAGTCTTTATGGGGATAAATAACAAGAGAAGGCTTTCATGAACAAGATTATTGACAGATGGCCATCTACAGCTTACAGAGTTGGTATCACTAAGTGTCCTTCGAGGTAAATTTTGTTAGAAGAGTAACTGAGAGCTACCACTTGCACACATTAAAAAACAATGGAGGAATTGACAACCATCATTTTATGCTCTTGTCTTTAGTTGGGTCTGTCTTCCACAAACTAAGGCTGCAAAACATTGCCAGACTGAACGCTCTTAAATTACAGAGTAGCAACACACAGAAAAAGCTGTGTAAGACAGTTCTGTTCCAAGGATTTTAGATCCAGTCCTGTATACATTTAATACCTAGCCACTATAGTGATAATACAGTAACCACATAGGAGCAGTCTCCCATATAGAGATTAGGCCTAATCCTGCACTAAACAGTATCATGAATGGAGATTTTTTCACTGAAAGAGAAATATAGTCCAGGACTAGTCTTAATCCCTGTCTCGGAAACCGGCCCATAGTGTTTGTGTGTGTGTAAGAGAGAGAGAGAGGAATGAGTGAAATGTTTTCAGAAATTATTTCTTAAGCCCATGTGTATACAATAAAATGTTTATATTTTTTGTCATGGTTAAAAGAAAGACCAGACTGCCAGTTGAAGTCTTACTATTTTGACTTTCAGACATTGGTCAAGTTTTTGTCACACTGATTGCCATTATTAGCGCATAGGTGGATATAAAGAATTGTATTTAAAACGATTCACCAAAATCCGTTGTATGTAAACGATACAGTTTTAAACGTTATTGTTTTTTCATCAGAAAACCCAGTTTCCACGTCTACCTGTATTGGTTTACATGGCGCTTTTGCCACTGGCAGCATGGCCACGCGCTGACGTATTGTGTCAACTGGGAACACCGTGATTGCGGCGTCTATGTAATTTTTTGTCTATGTGGAAAGCCACATTGGTTCAGGAAGCCTCATTTTGCCGTCGTTACTTGACGATATAAGACAGAAATTCCAGAAACCAACGAAGTAAAAAAGTTATATTACAACAATATGATGTAAATAAACTACTTGATTTCGTTCCGTGTCTATAGCATTTTCTATCTTGGTGCCATGAAGTTGAAAGCATGCGCAGTTTGTGGAATCGATGTATCTTCTGCTCAATACATAATACCTGTGTGAGCCCGTGACCTATTTTTGACAGTAATGTGATGGATGTCAAGTCGTATTCCTAATGAAGAAACCGCAATGGTAAAATTACACTTCGTATTTGTAATGTTTTAAAGTCGTAACTTTTTAAAATTGTATTCTGACAGATAAAATACACACTACATATTTTATGGTTTGACTTCTTCAAGAGTTTACAAAATTTTCATTCATTCACAACTATAGACTAATATGCACGAATGTTTACTTATGCATGCATATCTTTACTTGCGCACACACATCTTTTTTGACAGCGACCTTACCCGATACATGCCGAGTAACCACCACCAAGCAGCCACACTGGCACAAATTTTCAAACATGTTGGCTGGACATGGATTTGGGCAGTGCACAGTGACTCATACTATAGACATAATGGGATTGTGTCGTGTCCCGGCAGGTTAGGGGGAAAGTTTTTTGTATTTTCTGTCTATTTTGCTTGTGTTTTTTGAGTTCGTTTTGTTTTTGTTATTTTTGGTCAGGCAGCCCCATGAACAGCTGTGGGGACCTTGCGCTACACCCCCTCACGTGATTGGACAGCTCTGTGGGAACGAGGCAGAAGATTCGGGGACTTTGCCCTTTAAAAAGATGGCTGCTGCCATTGTTTCATGTGCTTCCTTGGGGGATGGACTGTTGCACAGGGACTCTTTTGGATTCCCAACTCTCGTGGTGGAGGAGTACGTGCTTGGAGTGAGTTCGCCAGGGTGCCAGGAGCTCGAGTCCTCCGAGCAGACGGCACCAAACCCTGGGAGCGGCAGTTGTGCTGTGTGGTTTGTCTCCCCTCTGTTTCAGGTTTGTCCAGGGGACAGTGAAGAATGAGGGGGAGATGGAGTGATAGCGGTTGGTGGCAGCTGGTGCGTGCAATTTCTCCTGCAGGTTTTAAGGTCAATGACAGAGCAGGAGTACACGGTTTTGGGACTTTGGATTTATTTTTTTTGGGCTGCACGGGGCAGCATGACGGCTCATGGACATATTTGCTTTGTTTGGTTTTTTTCTATTTTTCCTTTAATAAGGTTTGTTAGTTGGGGTTTAATTTTTGGAGTAATTTCTCTCTCTTCCTCTCTCTATCTGTGTGAACTGGGAACTGCTAAGTGGGAACACTGTGTGTTAAATTTATACGCTTGCTGTGAAAAAGACCTTCGATCTGCTGTGGACTGGGAACAATTTCTACTGTGCTGTGGTTGAGCACAGTAGTGTATCACTCGGGTTTGTAGTGGCAACCGAGCTGGGAGGGGCACGGGGGACCCTGAGGGCTAGAGTGTAACTTGTGCCTTGCGTTGTGCCTAATAAACCTTTGTAAAATTTATGGTGTGTTGTCTCATCCGTTGCTGTGGCTCCAGGAGATCTTAAAGAGTGGAAAAATAGCCAAAGCTGTGTGGCTCAAAACAAAGCAAAAGAAAGTAAAAATAACTAAAATAGCAGGAGGGGTCCTATACCCTAGGCCACCATATCGCTACCATACTGGCATCATTTCTGAAACCTGCGCAAGAGTTCCTATCAACGCTATTGTAAAGAAAGCTGAGCCAGAGTACAATGTGCCATTTTATAATCTGCCTCTCTTGTTTTTAATTGGTCTTAATGATTTGATTGAGCAGAGGTCACTGAAAATAAGTGGAATTCCACTTTATCATTCTTGCTAAAGCAGTATTTTCACATGTATTTAAAATTCGCTGTGGGCTACAGGTGAATTCTATTATCTGTACAGAGAAATTCATGCTTCATGAAATCAACTGAAGCTACTTGACTACCTCAAGAGAGTGAACTTCACAACTAGAAATTTTCAGGTCTTGCCTATGACCTCATAAACTGGCAGGTTAAGAATGTTGGTGCTTTGGGGTTTGTGACAGTGGGACACTATTACTCGTCCAAATAAAAAAAAATTAATATGAGCAGAGTTATCAGCTGGATGGGGCATTGTTAGAAGTACAGTATAACACACTCACTACAAAGCAGCTTTCAGTGTTCATTTAGCCCTGGTTCTGTTTACGAAGTCCTTTTATAATTAACATTTTACAGTGGATAAAAAGCTAAATGAGCAGCGCTGTGAGCTTCTTGGTCCAAAGTTTGTCACATGTTTATCTTTGTCACAAATTTACATTTCCCCAATGTTTTTTGTAGGTGCTGGTGTCAATATGCAGTGAGATCTGTCCCCTACAGACCAGGAAGGCCATGAAGAGAGGAAAAGCAGATTGCTGCTATGAATGTATACCATGTGCAGAAGAAGAGATCAGTAACAAGACGGGCTGTATATCACAATTTATAATGTCAAAAGAGGATTTTTCTACCGTTGTCTTTTGCCTCATCTCTCAGTACATACAATAAAATATCAGGGACTCTCAGTGCATGGTGCATTGCTGAACACGTCACCAACTACGGCACCCCTTTTGCCTCACTCTGCTCAACCCCTGCTGGACTAGTATCCACTGTGAGAGTCTGTGTCTGTAAGCATTTTCCAATGACTGATATTTTGCTAACTAGTATCTCTGAGTTCATTCAGAATTGTGTGCATCCTGCAATGTTTATGTTGACATTCGCTACTCTGTCAAAATAAACCAGTACTGAGTGAAACACTCCTGTGAGGATGTCCTTCATCTCCATCATCCGCTCTACAGTCACTGTTCCTGCCCTCGTGCATGCCAGTCCCTCACTGGAGTGAATTGACCCACGCCTTGCTATCAGTGTGTTACATGGGAGACCTGGCAGGCTGCTTCTAGATCTACATTGCTGAGCTGTCAAACTCCCACAAATTGTCTGCATTCATCCAACACCTCGCAGGGTGGGTGAGTCACTGGACCATGGCTGTCTGGAGAGACGGCGACTCCATTTTGAACAACTATCCTGAATTTGTCCACCATTTCAAGACTGTCTTTGACCATCTGGTCCTGGGGCAGTCCAGCTGTGATCATCACCTCCTCCTGTACCGGGGCAACCAGTCCATCACCAATTTCTTGATTACCTTCTGGATTTTGGCAGCGGAATCCAGGCCTGTCGTGATGCAGGTCTCGATCAGGATGGTATAATTTAACTGAATGTCAGCCTGGACCAACAAACCTTGGGCTAAGAGGCATCGCTTTGGTCAGTCAGCCTCTTGTGTCCGCTTGCAGGTCCCTTGCGTCAATGACTAACCCCCTGCCTGGGACACCCAGTGCAGAGGTCGGCGTGGAACCCATGGAGCCTCCCAGGTGACACCGGAGGAGAACAATGGCCTGTGCTTGTACTGTGGTGGCGAAGCACACTGGAAACAATAGTGCCCCATCAGGAGGAACAAGGAGGTACAAGGCATGAGGGTTGAGGCTAACATGTTAACTTCAAATCAATTTGTTATTAATATTAATGTTTTTGTGTGTAATCAGTCTGTTTCTGTTTCTGCCCTTTTAGACTCCATGTGAGCTGACAGTTTTGTGTCTCAAGAATTTGTGCAGTCTGCTTCTATTCACTCAGTTGCCTTGACCCACTCAGCCATGGGCAGAGCCCTGGACAGCAGCCTGGTCAACAACACCCCTATGACTAAGGTGACCATTCTCATTTAGTTGTTAATCAACCCTAACCATAACGAGCACACTAAATTCCTTGTCCTCCCCATAGTGCACCACCAAATGGTTTTAGGCTTACTGTGGCTTCATGCACACAGTCCAATTATTAACTGGAAAGTTCTATTGTTTTCTGGTCCCCCCAGTGCACACACACATGCAAAACTCAAGTCAGGCAATCCCACTCCACATCCACTGAAAGTCCCCTTTCTCATCTCCCTATTAACATTCCTCCCGAGTATTCTGCGCTGGCCTAGGCGACCCGTCTTTCCCTCATCTACTATGGGACTGTGCCATTGAGCTCCTGCTTCGGACCACGTCCCCTGAGACATGAGCTATAGAAGAATACATGACCAAGGTACTCAGGCAGGGGTTCATCAGCCGGTCCACCTCTGCTGCCTCTGCTGGGTTCTCTTTTGTCCGGAAAAAGGATGGCGGACTCTGACCTTACATTGATTACTGGCAGCCCAATCCAATAACTGTCTGACCTCTTCAGCCCCCTTGTCTGACCTCCTTAATTAAAGGAAAGCCCACATGCTTAACATTCACTCCACAAGCCAGATCTGCCTTTAACAATCTGAAACGAATGTTCACTACTGCTCCTGTCCTAAAAATGCCAGACCCAGCCTGTCTAAAGTAAAGTGGCATTTGGCCGATACCCTTATTCAGAGTGTGAAGTGATGTTGAAGGAGTGGCAGCATTGTTTGGAAAGGGTTTGATACCCCTTCCAGGTATTTACAGACCACTGGAACTTATAAAAGAATATATCGGGCAGGCAAAATGCCTGAGCTCACAACAGGCTCGAAGATCACAGCTCTTCTTATGTTTTCATTTTCAAATCATGTATTGACCTGGATCCAAAAATGGGGAAGCTGATGCCCTCTCTAAGTATTATCCTGTGGATAAAGGCCCATTAGTCATGAGGGACCAGCTGACACCAGAATGTTGCCCCACGATAGGCTCTACGTGCTAGAGCCACTGCAGAGTCGTGTGGTAGAATGGGCTCTCTTCAGCCCTGCTATGGGGCGTCCCAGAATATCAAAAACTCTGGAAGTAATTAAAAGAAAATATTGGTGGTCCACCATGGCGCATGATGTCAGGTGTATTGTCAGGTCCTGTGCTGTCTGCATTACCACTAAAGCCTTGTGCAGCCCGCCTACTGGAAAATTAAATCCTCTGCCAATACCAAACAGACGTGGTCCCACTTTGCCATAGACTTGGTCACGGACCGGCTGGTATCGCGAGGTAACACAGTCATTCTGGTGATGACAGACCTTTTTTCTAAAGCGCGCCATTTTATCCCCTTCAAATTATTTCCAAGGCTCTATTCCAGTCTGAATTCTATGGCATCCTGGAGGATGTCCTGTCCTATCAGTGCCCCCAATTTGTGTCTAAGGTTTGGAAAGCCTTCCACTCCAATTGGGTGTCACAGTCAAATGGTCAGGCTGAGCATACCGTCCACGAACTGGGAAGGTTCCTCCAGGCTTATTGGCATAGCCAGCAGAATGACTTTTCGGAGTTCTTGGTCTGGGCAGAATATGCCCAAAACTCTTTACATCACTCTACAACCCGTCTGACAAGTGTGTGCTCAGTTGAAAACCTCTGCTGTGTCTTTGGGGCCAGGCATCCATCAAGATTCCTTGAGTAGACTCCTGGTTCCGCAATTCAGAGGAGGTCTGAAAGTCGTGTCACCTGCAGAAATTCTCTGATGACTCTGCCATTGTGGCCTGTGTCAGGGATGGACAGGAGGATGAATACAGGAGTGTGGTGGACAGCTTTGTTGAGTTGTGTGAGCTAAACCATTTACAGCTCAACATCACAAAGACAAAGGAACTGGTCACAGACTTTAGGAAGCAGGCTCCTCCTCCCACCCCTGTCACCATTAGAGGGACTGATGTGGAGGTGGTTGAGGTCTACAGGTACCTGGGGGTACACATTGACTGCAAACTGGACTGGTCCATGAACACCAACATTTTTCAAGAAAGTTTTCAGGAAAGGGCAGAGCTGGCTTTACCTACTGAGAAAGCTCAGGTCTTTCAATGTTTGTAGGACCATGTTCTACCACTCTGTGGTAGGGAGTGTGGTGTTTTTTGCAGCTGTGTGCTGGGGCAGTGGGGTGAAGGAAACTGATGCCAACAAGCTGAACAGAAAGGCTGGTTCTGTCCGGGGTGTCAAACTGGAGACCCTGGCAGAGGTGCAACTGCTTCCACCCCATGCACGCCTCCTTGATAGACCATCAGAGCACACGCAGAAAAAGACTCATTGCCTCTAAATACAGAACTGAACGCCACAGGAAATCCTTTCTACCTGTGGCAATAAGATTGTATAACTGTAGGTGATCTTTTTCAGTCTTTACGTCATTCTGTTCTTAATTGGATTGTGCAATATAACTCAACTGTTTAATCTGTACTATCTGAATGTTATTGAATGTTAGTCACATCCCCTCATCACCGCTCTCATTTTATTTCATTTCATTTCATTTTATTGCATTTTATTTCATTTTATTGCCTTAATCATATTTTTATGGCACGAACACTAAGTCACTTTTCATAAACAATTTGCACTACTGATCTGTTATTATATTATATCTTTTATAATTTTGTTATTCTGTTGCACTATTGTTATTGTCCTTTTTAAAATTCTCTATTGTCTTATCTTTATTCCTCTTGTTGCACCGAGCATGCTCATGACAAAAGAATTTCCCTCGGGATAAATAAAGTTCTTTCTTATCTTATCTTAAATTTCCATTAAGCGTTTACAGGAACTGTACTGAAGTTGTACTGAAGCTGTTATCAGTATTACATGCTGAAGTTGCTTAGATGGTTGGAATGGTTGACTTCACACACCTTTAAATTGTGTTTTCGTCCAAAGTCAAGAAATGATCATTCTTCTACCAAGAACCAGTAACATGATATTCTTTGCACAAATTACAGTAAAATAGTAGCTATTTAGTCAGTTGTTAGTGAATCATATAGTGTTTGTTAAAAATGCTTTTTGTGTTGCTATATTGGTACAAGGATCAGTTTTAATCAGTGGTTTAGACAGTGTTTGTTTTGTGTTAGCACTGTAAGTAAATTCTCAATCATATTACTATACTGGCCCAGTGCATGGTTTACTGTAAACATTAATTTAAATTCCCTGATAAAGAAGAAAGGGAAGACTGGATGACTGAACCAAACATTGTCAACACTGTCACTTCCTGCATGCTAGATGACCTTGAAGAAAGATTGCTGTGTGTAAAATGTGACTTAAATGTTACTGAATGTAAGTGTAAAATGTCTAGTGGTAAACTACAGAAATACTGTAGCATGTATTCAAAACACTGACAAATTTTAAACTAAACAAAAAACAAACAACTTTTAACAATAATTTGAAACTAAATTCCTTAAGCTGCGTTTGTGTCCAAACTGGTAGGAACAAAACCTCAAGGGAATGCAGTCAGTGTAAAAATGGCATTGCACAGATTTCAATAAAATTCCTAGGAATTTTCATTTAGTTCCATTCTGTAGGATGTATCATATGAGTACACTGTACACTGCAAAAAGTACAATAAAATAACTAAGTTAACAATATTTTTCAGAGTCTGCTAATTCACCTGGCAATCCATATTGTAATAATCAGCAATATTATGTTTGACCAAACCTGCAGTTGTAATCTAGTGATATATAATAATTATGCAGAATTGTGGTGAGTTTTTTACTGTTTCCTTCTTTAACTCTGGTTTCAGGTGTCCATGTCAAATATATGCTTGTGGTGTTTGAACAAAGACCAGCCTGGACAAATGATCACCAATTATACACGAGTAAGCCTTTTCCTGCCTTTCTGAATAAACTACCAAGAATCATTCCTGCAAGTGCATTTTTGTCTCCACGTGTCAGTTACATGCATGTCAATAGTTCTGTGTAGAATATATTATAGTAATTTATTGAACTGTAAAGGATCTAGTATGTATAGTACTGTATGGACTATACAGTACTATATTTATATAGTACTGTATTATACATGGTATGGTATATATATAGTACTGTATAATATGTAGTATGGTTTGTGTATTATAGCATGTGGATGCAGCCACACAATGCCTATTGTTCTGCTAGTGATCCACAGTCCACTTTCTCTCATGTTCTGATATTTTGTGAGTGTGTGTGGAGATAACAGGGGTCTGTCCACCTGAACATCTTCAGCATTGTTTATTAGAAGATTAGACATTCAGAGATTCAGCAAATAGAGAAACTGAATATAAGTACTCTTTAGGTTGCTATGGAAACCTATCAGTGGTCAAATATGTAAAATGGCAATATGTTCTGTAATTTGAATTTTAATCCCCCCTCACCCCCCACCCCCAACCAAAGCTCCTACTACTCACAGACTCCAAAAGATTCCTGCCCTCCAAACCAGCTCAACCACCCTGGACTCCTCACCCCAAAATGCTTCTCACACAGACTCCAGCAGAAGTTGCTGTTCCACACTCAGTGATCTACTGCTGGACCTCCAGACTCTCACTGATCTACTGCTGGAGCTCCAGACTCTGCTGCTTATCAGGGGTTCAGTCTTTTCACTCCTGCCTCTTATACACTGATAGTCATCTCCATGGTGATGACAACATGGTTCTTTCTCTCTATCCAGAGAAGAACAGATTCCCCTTTAGACTCTTGGTTTCTCCTGAGGTTCCTCCAGCGTTAAGGAGTTTCCTCGCTTCTGTTGCACTCGGGTCGTTCTCTAGGGCCTCGGACCCTCATTCAAGCTGCTTTGCGATGTCAGTTTTTAAAAAGAGCCACATAAATTTGACTTTGCTGTAGGAGCAAAACCTTGTATTGTCACTATTCATTTTATGCATAATGTTATGCGAATTTAATGACGACTGAAGAGTAGAGATGGTCTAAAATGATTAAGTGAAATATATTTTACATTAATATTATTGAAAATTAAGATTAAGTTTTTTTTTATTATTCTCCTGTAATTTGTTTTACAAGGTGTTGCTCTGACAACAACAATTTACATGAATAATGATCAAAGAAAAAAAGACATGAAGATGTCCATCAAGAACATGTCCTTCACGTAAGTATATGTTCATTCACGCAGCTTCTCTTCCATCATCTTGTACACTCAGTTAATGGGAGCAGGCAATGAAGCCTCACTTCCATCTGTGCCTGAAAACAGAATACAACACAGAAAATGAGTCCGTCAACATTTACCTCAGCTGATTGTGTTTATTTGGCTGTACAGAAGGATTTTAGTATAGAAGAGCACTTATCAGTGAATCATGTAAATAAATCTTTTACTTATCAGTATAAAACACTTACTGGAGGCGGCTGAATATCCCTTTTGAGAAGAAGCTGCAGGAGGAGACAATAAGGTGAGGGTAATCAGAGAGATTCATCAGAACTTTCTAGTACTTTCTAATACTCCAACCAGCCTAGTACGATGAATACTTTCTACATAATTTTGCAATTTTTAGTGCATGTCTACAAAAGTTACTGAACCAGTTTCTTTTCTTACCTGAACGCTTTCTTCTGTAAATTATCCAGATAACGGCTCCTATCACACACACCAAGAG
>JBBPCZ010108794.1:0-10732 GCA_037974445.1 Brycinus macrolepidotus
ACACTGAACTCATCCAGCCATGTCTTTATGGAGCTTGCTTTGTGCACTGGGACACAGTCATGCTGGAATAGAAAAGGCTCTTCCCCAAACTGTGTCCACAAAGTTGGAAGCATGGCGTTGTCCAAAATGTCTTGGTCTGCTGAAGCATTAAGTTTGTCCTTCACTAGCCCAAACCCTGAAACACAGGTGTGTCCCAATACTTTTGTGCATATAATGTAGCTCCAGTGCGGAAATAATGAAGCAAACTGAAGTATCAAACATGTCTGGCCAACTACATTTGGGGAAAAAAAAGTTTATTCTGGAATTGCACACCATGGATTTATGTTTTTTTTGTTTGTTTTTAACCATTGTTTACTTTTTTACCTTTTATATTGTTCAGCACTCTGGGACAACTTCTGTTGTTTTTTAAAATGTGCTTTATAAATAAACTGACTTGACTTAAACATTCTGCAGATTTTTCCACATTTTTCACCCAACTATTCCTTTAACATCGGTCCTAAGACGCCGAACTGGCACATGAAGCAAGGCCAGTCGAGAGCTGAAAGAATGAGAATGGATCAAGGTGGGATACGTACTGATGTGCATATAGCTACCTGTAGTCACATTGACATATGTTACATGCCCTTGACTGATGAAACCCTCCCCCCAGAAGATCTGGCACTGGTAGCCCCCTGAATCTGACTGGTTGAGGTTTTGGATGTTGATCAGTAGGAGTGTGCTGCTGGCTGAAACTGTGTGGTTGGACAGATGGAGTCGTGATGAAGAGTTGAGGAGAGTGAAATGACCCCCTGCTGTCAGACCCCATCCTCCTGTCCAGCCTCTCAGGCCACAGTCCTGAACCGTACACTGCAGAGAGACGCTGCCCCCCTCTGGCTCAAAAAGAGTTCTGCGGTTTGCCAACACTGTGCACTCAGAAACACAGACTGAAAGAGATCAAATATGAGGGTATTTCAGTGTGATCAGAATCAGAATCAGAAAACTTTATTGATCACAGGGGACAATGTTTATGTTACGGCTTCAAAGTCACACAGAGACATAAAGATAAGAACAATAAAAATATAACGTTACGAAAGGCAAATAGAAGTGAAATAAAACTCTGAAAAACACTCTGTATGCTTTATATACAAAATTCTGGGGTCAGAAAGAGAGGTGGATTTAAATGCTATAGATGAATAAATTGCTGCTAAGTAATATACTAATTAATACAATTAGTGGTTTGGAATTGTTCTCTACACTGAGTCTGTTATTACACGTACTAGAGATCAGTAATAGATCAAATAAGCAGTCGATGAGTAATAGATGAGAAAAAGATAAGTAATAATGACATAAACAGTGTTATTGTACATGGTGAGACTACTGCACATAAGATATTGCACATAATAATAAGATATTGCACATAATGATAATGTTTTGGCACCCAGTAAGAAATTGCACACAATATCGCACATGGTAAGACTATTGCACATCATAAAATATTGCACATAATGATAATGATTTAGCACCCATGACGAATACATGGCCAGGTTCCCTTTTTTATCTGTTTTGTGACCTAATAATACCAGTACTTAATACTTTTAAGCATTTAATACTAGCACCAATACTCATTATTTGAGAGAAATGACACTGATTTTTACAAAAGATATGAATAATTACAGTGTTTAAGTCATTCATAAAAATGTAATTCAGAGTTGCTCGGTGTAAACTGGAGAAACTTACATAATTTTTAAAAATAGTGGCAATAGGAACCAGACATTCCAAAGCATTTAACATCTCCTGAAGCTCCCGCAAAGAAAGTAATTACATGAAATAACTGCGCTGACTGATGTCTGAGATGTTGTCTTTTGACAGTTTTCAGAAGCTTTTGGCTCAAAACTAAAACTAATATATAATATAATATCTTTAAAGTCTGTTTATGAGAGATGTATCCCAGGTGTTTTAAGGCAAAGTAGTTCTGGAAGGAAACATTTTTATTAATTTATAACAATTTTACCAATATCAGCATTATATATAATGCATCAGAAGACACGTGTAGGTTCACTGGTCATTTTGGATAGTGAATAAAATGGCTATATTTATATTGTGGATTTTGTGACCCCTGGTTCCATTCACCACTACTGAAAAAAGCAAAAAAAGTTCGTAGATATCAGTTGGTAAGTAAGCATCGTTTCACATCAAAGCACTCTCAAAAAGTTCCTCCTTTTAGAGTAGTGAAATAAAGAGAAGGTCTGACTTAGCAGCACTTCTTGTTTTGTTTTGGTCCCAGTTTGTTTTGTATTAATTAGATTAATTTTTGTGAAACTTTTTCTCACTTGTATTTACACTCTTTCCCAAAATGACTTGCAGATCAAACATCCAATTGCCAATTCTGTACATGTCCATAGACGCAAATCAGTACAGATACTCTTAACTTACCTTGGAGATTGCAAGAAAATATCAGAATAATCACCAAATGTGCACCCAAAAGTACATTTGGCATCCTGTGGCGTGAAATTGTTTGGTGATATCTGTCCAGGCTCCTCATGCATAAATTCCAAACATCTACGTCAATCAGTTTCCAACACAAAATTCCTTAATGCCGTGTGCAGCAGGTCCATCTGACTTTCGTTCTGAACTGTGGCAATTCCACTTCTGTTTCAGAATGTTCCTCTCGCGAGCAGCTCCATTGTAATGGTAGTGCATAAGGAAGGAAGTTCTCACACTCACTTTCCGTGCCGGAGGAAAGCAACATCATGTCCTTCCTGTTCACAGACGAGAAAGACCTGTTGATCAGAAATGGTCAGTATTATTTCTCCTCTAGCTCCCATTTTGGAATTTCCAAAGGTGTTTGGACATTGGTGCTTTGGATTGAAACATCGCACTGACTAGAAATGCTGGAACCCAGTGGTCACTAACCCTGTTCCTGAAGTTCTAACTTCCAGCAGACCCCACCTTGCCCATCTCATTATTGCATTCAGGTTTTAATTTGGGTTAAAACCTGAAGGAAGCTAGATCTCCAGGCAAAAATTGTTGGTGACCTCTGCTGTAGCCTGTAAGTGTTCAATCAGAAGCATTCATAGCAGAAAAATCATTGAGAAATTACTCTTTATTCTCCAGTGTCTGAGACGTTACATTTACAGCATTTGGCAGACGTTTTTATCCAAGGCGACTTACAGTTTTTGTAAACAAATGTAGCTAATGTTGGGAGTCTTGCCGAAGGCCTCTTACTGGTGTAAAGTAAAAGAAAAAGTAAAGTAAAGTGGCCCTTTATAGTCATGCGTGAACACACCACAGCACACAGTGTGAACAATATGAAATTCTTTCTCTACATTTAACCCATTCACCAAGTGCTGCCACCAACGAGGGGCGCTCGGGGAGCAGTGTGTGGGGACGGTACTTCGCTCGAGGGTACCTCAGTGGTGCCACTAGCAGTTGGGATTCGAACCCACAACCTGTAGAGTGGTAATCAGCCCAAGTTAGGAATTGAACCCCACTCTCCTGCTTGGAAGGCAGTGATGTTATCCACTACACTAACCAATAATAATAATAGAATAACCAAAAACTCTGGAATAGCTTCCTTGTATCTGCAGAATTGGAAAGAAATGAGGCGCCTGACCAGAAGTACCAATAGAAGGTGTTTTACATTAGGGATGTCTTCCTTGTCACTTCATTTCCAGTTTCTGCTCATGGATAATATGTCTCACTTTTAGTTTGTTGGCTCCTGACAACATGAGGCATAAAGAAGCATCCATGCAAGTTATGCAGTTATTATGAGGCTGGAAATAAAATTTAAAGAGTACATAGAGGCCTGCACTTAGCAAATGACTAAGCAGTAAGTTATAGCTGCTGAACTGCTGAGAAATTATAAGTAAGTGTGCAAGCCAATACATTAGCACTGACAAATTAAATAACTGAAAAAAATTACTATCAGTGAAAAAACAGATATAAAACCAAAAGTAGTTCTGTGGCACAGGTCTGTAAGTGCATCAACATGGGAAGTACCTGGCAATGCCAGTATCAAATGCCAGTATCAGTATTTCAAAGTTATTACATGAAAAAGAATAAACCATTAAATATGAGGTCCATAATCAACTAACATTTGTCTGTCAACATAGTCAATTTTCCTAAAGTCATACACGTTAACCCCTGGGCTTATAACGCAAGATTTATCATTCAGAAAGTATTCTAAATGGTTCAGTAATTACCATGAAACTAAGCTCTGAGACTGAGAAGCTGAAGTGTGGATCCATATGGTTCTTGGCTTGTCTAGTTCTTGATAGTAATTTTGAAAAATCAGTGGATTTCCCCTTTAACTACCCGTATTTGCCCCAGTTATTAACTAATGGGAAGTTACTTAAATTCACTACTTAACCACAAGGTGGTGCTAAAGCTCAGAAAATTGGACGGGCTCCATTTTTTTTTTTAATGTTGTGGAAAGTTGTAGGACTTCAAAATTTACTTTGTCATTTGTTTATTATGCAAACTGAGAACAACAACAACAATCCTACTACTATTACTACTACTACTACAACTAATAATAATAATAACAACAACTCACACTAAATAACTCTGAATGTCTTAAATAATCCAGAAAGTTCCTCTTTTTAGAGGACTGAATACTACTACGACCAGTAATAATTAGCTTCAATAACAATAATAATAGTACAAAATAATATTAGCAACAATAACAACAACAACAACAACAACAACAATAATAATAATAATAATAATAATAATAATTCACACTAAAGAATGTTTTAAATAATCAAGAAGTTCCTCTTTTTAGAGAAATGAATATTACTACTACTACTACTACTAATAAAAAAAACACTAAAAAGAGTAACATCATCAGCATCAATAACAATACTTATAGTACAAAATAATATTAGCAACAACAAAAACAACAACAACAACAATAATAATAATAATAATAATAATAATAATAATAATAACTCTGGAATAGGTTCCTTGAATGTGCAGATTTGGAAGGAAATGAGGCGCCTGACTGAGTGAAAAGGCAAAAGCCACAGCGGACTAAAAGGATTATGGCTGTTTGTCTCAAGTTTGCCACCTGGATGAACAGATGAATCAAAAGCTTTCGAGACATGGACTCTGTTATGTCTGGCGAAACCACAAAACTAAACACTGTAAGTCAGAACTTCACAGAGAAATGGACATCACAGGAAATTCTGCCCCATATTAAAGAGTTTAGACAGAATAATGTAAACAGAAGCCCAAAGTGAGCCCATCCAGCAAAACAAAGTTTCACATAAGAGCACTTTACTGTGGTAAGACTTCACTAATCAAATTCCAGACCAGCCGGTTTGGGATAATCTGTCCCTTGAGGTTGTGCATTACGATGATTCTGTCACTATTCTCTGTTTTTCTGCTTTATTCGCTTTATTTTTTTGCCTTGAGGTCCACTTATGAGATTTATGTGGTTTTATTAAGACAAAATCAGTCACAATTCATTTTTACACGACTATTGTAACCTCTTGATTTACATAACTATCAAGCAGACTTTTTTGTTACAGTGCCTTTAAGACTTAAAAATGTAAATGAACTCTGTTTTAACTGGTTACCCTATAACTTCAGTATAACTGGGCGGAGCTAAACTGTTGCAAGCTGAATAGGCAGACATATGTAAATGCATTGGATTTTGCGACATCACAAAAACAAGAAATTCAAAAGTAACTGTTTTTCGGCAGCTATTTGTATTTGCAATATGAACTAAGGTATGTTTTGAATGTTTGCCACAAACATTACATAGCACAAATTACATAACATTCCCATGGTATAGGCTCTTTAAGCATAACAAAAAGCTTTTAGTGGCTTATAGCCTCATATACAATATCGTAACACACCAGTGTTCAATAAAGAATTTATTTATGATGAATAAAATAGCAATGAACTTTTTTTCATACTAAGCAACATAGTAAACCATTTTTTTAAACCCGTATATGGAAAGAGGCCAAACTTTCACTGTGGGAGACTGATCAGTATCTACAGGAAATACCGGATTGTGGTCAGGAGGCAATTACGCTCTTTTCCCTGCACTCAGTCACCCTGGCTGCATTTAAGTCAAGTTTTGGTTGGTGTGTCATGCGGAGGACACGTTTCAGCCTGATGAAGTTTGTAGATCCTTAGCTCTGTGATTCAGCAGAAACATGTGGATATGATTAAGAGGTCCTTTCCTTCATTGCATCATAAGCAGCAGACCGCTGGGTCACAATCCTTCAGGGAAGTACCTCACCTACCTCTGGAAACCAGTCAGAAGGAGTCATAAGCTCCACAAAGCTTTGAGAGGATCATCTTTCAACAGCAACTTTGCCTTTTTTTTAGTTTTATTACAGTTTATTACGTTGTCCTTAGAACTGTGGGCACTTCAACGATTCTGCAAATCCACACATTTATTGTGAACTACAGTTCAAAACAGATAGAAACTCATATCTTTATGGAAAAGGTTTGTATAGTACTGTATTATACTATAATATTCCGTATTTTCACCTCTATAGTGTATTTCCATAGTATTCCCATCTTATGATTAGTTATAATACTGGAGTATCATACACTAATTCAATAGAACTGAAGTTACATGAAGATTAAAGAACTCCTTTTAAGGTTTGGAGTTTTTGTTGTTCAGTTCATAATATAAACCCAGTTTTTGGTTAGAGTGAAAGTCTTTACCAAAACCTACAACAATAAAGTGTCTTCAAGTTTTAGGCAGCACCTCAGCAAGGCCGAGGCGTTTTTGCTATTGTTTCCTGCAGAGAGTAACTTGAGTCAGAGATGATGGGAACCAGATGCGGAGCACGTCAGCGTGTGCACATATCTCAGGATATGTCCTTCTTCCATAAGGAAACAAACAATAAAAAGGATCAGAGGTGGACCTCTAGCCCAGAGAGTTCCCCAAAGTTCCACCAGTTTTTAATACAGTCCTTCTGTAGCCTTGTATTGAAAAGGTCACAAGGTACTGAAACGGTGAATAAATCAGCCCAGAGAATCAAACCAGAGAATGATTTATAAAGTAATTCCAACAACAAAGACTAATCTTACAGAACGGCGTCTTCTCTGGGTCTCGTTTGGGCCTGAGATGGTGGAGGTAGGTCCATGATGTCCATAGGTACTGACATATCATATTATCTGACACTAGTTTTTCAGGATCATCTAAAATATGAAAAATAGAGGTAAAAGAGGTGAAAAAATGGAGAAAACCATTCATCCCTAAGCTGTTGTAATGAATCTACATTGGTACCACATTATCAGGCCTAATAACCTTTAAATTCTTTAAATTCTGGGTTGTTTTTTAATTTGATGACCATGGAACCACCATACAATTACTTTTCTTTTCAAAAGCAAGCTTAAATCTACTCTGCTTCACATTATTCTACTGGTTTTAGGGGGTATTATTGTAATATGAATAGAAAGAAAATGTCTAGTGTAGTGTTATTGTTGGAACAAAACAATGCTTATTGATTTTTCCTGTTCTTCATTTTCACTACAAAGTTTGAAATTGCCTGTGGTTCATTTCATGACAGGTACAGCAATAGAAATGATCCACATGACCTTAAACTGAACTTACATGGAAAATTAAGAACATTTATCTCTCATCCTGTGAAGGTCCTTTTCTAGAGATGATATTAGGTTTTGTTCCAAAAGGGGACAAATACATAAAACAATGAAAAGAAAATGTAAAAAGAGGGGGATTCTGAAGAGGGTTAGTGCATATGGTGTCGACCCATGACCTGAAAACAACAGTCGGAACACTCAGTGTTGCAAAACAGCAAAGGAGATTTGCAGCCTTGACTTAATGGCTTTATGAAATGAACTGCTTAGGATGAAGCCTCCTGCCTCACTGAGTGCTTTTTTTTTCTGCGGGGCTTTGGGACGTTTTGTCTTTGCTGGCTAAAATTCCAAGCCCCTCTCAAATGAGAACAGGATATAAATGCATTCCGGCGCAAAATGATTTGTTTAACATGCACTTTCCTGCTGCTTTTATGGGTCTGGAGAAAGTGCTCGCATGTGAATGTGTGCATGGTTCTTGGACAGAAAAGAGAGTAAATCGACCCCTTTAATCTTGAGTTTAAGGTCTTCTGTGGACAAATCTGATTGAGTTTGGCAAGTCCTTTGAGACCTGGAGTGGGGACTTAATCTCCGTCCTTAAAAAAAAAAAGGAAAGCGCATTGATATTTAAATGCTCGTGTTCGAAATGGAGGTCTATTGCACAATATGCCAGTTATTTGCCAGCCCTATTGAAAACATGCATGAGTGTGTTCCAGCAGAGCACAATCACGGGGGTAGATCTTAAAGCCCTGCTCTGAAAGCCGGTTTGGCAGCACAGATTGGTCCATGATCAAGTTACTCAGTGGGCACATTGTCAACCCCTACTGAGCCTCGAGACAAGGCGGCATTCTCTCTGCCTGAGGAGAGTCGGCCTTTTTTTCTCCTTCAAAGCTGCTTTTCGCTGGTACCATGCATCTCGACTCTCAATCCACTCTGGCCGACAGAAATCCATAAAGCTCTGGCAGCACCGATCTGACGGAACTGCAGAGTGGGCAAACAGCAGCAGCTAGGCGTGAGCTTTCCGTGTCATCTTTTGACCCTGGGTGACCTTTGACCCCAGGCGCTAACCCAGTCGAAGGGCGACACGTGAGTGAAGCTCTTCGTGCTGGTCAGGACGGCAGTTGCGCAGTGTGATGAGATCCATTGTGTCTGAGTGCTGATGTATAGGAGTTGAGCTCAGCCTTTCACAGAGGCGAATGGAAAACAAAGGCAAGCCTATCCCCCTCTACAGCAAAGTCAATGCGTCCAGCACGTATGCAGCGCAGCAACACAGCATCCATGGAAAGCACTGAGAAATGGGTCAGTTCGCCAAAGCTGTGTACTTTGTGCTGCTAATTAGGGTGTTTATGCAAGGAAAAAGTAATGAGGTTAAAAAACAGGAGATTGAAAATAGTTGCACCAAAAATGTTCTAATGGAATGAGCTTTGGTGCTCTAAAGCACCTTTCAAGGATAGCATCTTTAAATCAGTGGTTCCTAAACTTATTTTCAGGGACCCCCCAAGTTCACATTTGCACTTTTTAGACACATTTATGAGTGGTGAGTTGGGTTGGACTCTATTTTGGACTCTATTGTGTGTTCTCTGAGAACTGGTTTGAGAACCAGTTTTAAAGAACTGTTTTGATGCAAGACTTCTTTGAAAAGTTGAAAAACATAATCAGGTGTGGTAGTGGCAATAAAAACACTAAAATGTGTAGAGCAGGGAGGCCTCGAGGACCAGGATTGCGAGACTCTGTCCTACACCAATTGAACCATACGTCCATTAAGGATACCCTTTCTAAAAGAATGTGCTCCTCTGAAATCCTTTTGGGAAAATGAAGCACTACAAAGACCTTTATTTAAAGTAAAGAGTAAATTAGAGATAAACTAGAGTATTTAGGGAGCTTATCTTTCCCTCCTGTTCATATTTACTTTCAAGGGCAGTTGGTCATGATGATGAAACTAGTGTTGCAAAACCAGTGTTTTTTCAGATTTCCCGAGAACAATAACATTACTCATCACACACAGCAACAAGCATGGACTTGGCCACTGGCAAATATGTTCTTGCTCATTTCTATGTGTTAAGCTTTTGTGCATGACAACTGTACAGTTGCAGTTACTTGCTATTATTGTTTTCAGTACCTGCTGTAGAGACTTCAGGAAAGTTCCTGCGAAGGACTAGAGACGTTATTACAGTCCTAGTCTCTCTGTCTGGGTCCTTTCATTTCCTGACATGGGTAGAGCAGGCTAAACCCATAATCAAGTAAAAGTATGGCTGGTGTAGTCAGTAAAACAATGATTCAAGTACAAGTAAAAGCACCTTTCCACCTGAACAACTGGAGAAGTTCAAAGGTTGGTAAGTACTGACAACAGCAGGGGAACCTTTTCGTACATCCCGCATCTATCAGCACAGGAAACGAAGTTTGTTGGGCTCCATTCTTTTCTTTTTGATGATTCTCAATCCAAAATGGAAGCTTAGGCCTCAGACGTTATATCGCTGTTCCATCACAGAGCAGTACAGATACTGTTATAGGGGTGTAACGATATAGTCAATTCACAATTTAGTTCGACAGACAATTCAGAGATCACAATTTGATGCACTCGCAATATTTTCAACAATGTAAGACTGAAAACAATTAAATATTCTCACAATATTTAGAATGAAATTTGAATGAAGGCAAATGACTTCATTTTGGTAATTTACAAAATTAAACTAGAACTGGAAGGCAGGGAGTGTATGACATGAATGTGATCGACTAGGTTGTCACATTTTTGTATTGTGATATTCCCATATTTCAGTGCATTGTTACATCCCTTTACTGTCACTAGGGTAACAAAATTAACCATAAAAAGAGGCATAAGTAACTAAATGCAACTGAGTAAACAGTAAAAAAACAGGTCCAGAAAATAAACTCCTCAGGATTTTGTTTTAACTGCCTGAACACTTCAGCTGTTGGTTTGAGCGAAGAAAGCTATGTTCACATTAATAGCTTTCAGTGGCACAATCTCATTCTTTCAGGGCTGTGGCCACAAAAACTTTCACCTGTGATATGTACACTATATGGACAAAAATATTGGGACGCCTGACCATTACATCAACAGGGACCTTAATGACACTACATTCAAATCCATAGACTTCAATATGGAGTTGGTCCCCCTTTGCAGCTATAACAGCTTCCACTCTTCTTGGGAGGCTTTCCACAAGATTTTGGAGTT
>JBBPCZ010108815.1:0-10732 GCA_037974445.1 Brycinus macrolepidotus
TTGAATGAGAAGGTGTGTCCAAACTTTTGGCCTGTACTGTGTATATATATATATATATATATATATATATATATATACAGCAGTTGTGAAATTTAGAAGCTCATAAAAAGATGACCGTGTGTCACCTTGTCTTCATGTTTCCATTATTTTTGAGAGACAGTGCTATTCATAAAACATTCTGGGCTGTAGCATCAGACCCCCGGGCCTAAAGACTCCCCCATTCACCTTTTTCTACACTTTATTGCCTAGGTGCTGGGTAGCTAACATGTATTAAGTAGTGCGTAACAAGATGCCAGGTGGAATTTTTATATTAATCCACCTTCTGACCACATTTAGAAAATAATACATTAGAAGAAGATTACTTGGACTATATAGTTGAGTATCATGAATAAAACAGGTGGCAGTATGCTTAGAGCCCTACATTGTTGCTGGGTTTATATCAGACCTTTCCTCAATGGATTACGCCAGTGGTTTCAAAACCAGGATAAACAACAAAGAGATCAGAGGGGTCATGTTCCACGCCCCAGTTGACACATTGCAGGTCTACAGAGGGTCATTTCAGTCTAATGCAGAAGGGGTTTTAGTCTTTCACAGCCATGTGCTATTGTTTCATATTTTGAGCTTTGCACAATATAGGATTTTAACTTGTGTATAAATATATATCACTTAAGCAAATGCACCTTGTTCTCTGTTTAGGGCAGCTAATATTACAAAAATACATCACAGCACTTGACTGCACTTTTATGATACTCAGTACCAATCGCAATATTTTGTTTTTCTAATATTTGTGAACAAATTGGAACTGATATAATGCACCAGCAAGACAGTAGCGCAACATTTTGAAAAGTCTGTTTATTGCTTTTTGTTTTTGCAAATGTAAGCAATTTTTAAGTGAAAGGCAAACTAGTGATATTAGTGAAGTAAAATATGCTCCGTGAATACCAAAGGAGTACCGCATAAAACGTTGTGCTGAAATGTATAATAATATAATAATAATAATAATATAGACTCATGTCAGCCTTACTCTCTGTTAATAAATAACTCACATACACCAAAGTGCTTTCCAACATAAATCACTGTGTCAGTGCTTGTTCAAAAATCATTTTTTTGCTGAAAACAGAGGCAGCAACCTAGAATCCTGGCAGGCGAAGATAATGGTAATCTTTTAAAGAAAAAAAAGCCAAATTAGCATATCCAGGTAAATAAATTCCTTTTTACCATTCTCTAAGAATGAGGGCACTTACTGGATCAAGATGCTATGCATATATTGCTGTTATCCACTATAAATATGCCCTTTGTGAACTTGTGGTCAGTAAGAGAGGCAATTCATGGAGCATTATGGTTCATATTTTATAAGTACTATGGAGCTATTCCAAGTATTACTGGGCTGCTTGAATTACTGTGACTAAATTTGACATAACCAGTAGTTACATTGCCTTTCAGAAGTTTTTGTAAGTTAATGAAACTTCAGCAGATTTTGCTCAGTAGTATGTGTGGGTAAATTTACATTCTGTTGGAATTCAACACATTTTTTGTTTTATTATTTCAGGGGTTTTATTCCCTGACTTATATTCTACCTTGAACTTGCTTGTCAGCAATGACACTGATGGACAATATTTTCTCACCTAAGAGAGTTTCTCTTCCAGCAGTTTGCTAGTGTTGCATTTTATTGAGAGTATTAGAGTATACATTTCTTTGCCTGCTCCCCACATCTCTTTTCCCACCAGTCGAGCCAAGGCAGGATACTAGCATACTAGGATATTAGTATTTGCTAAGATAGAATATTTACACCAATCAGCCACAAAACGGAAAACACTGACAGGTGACATGAATAGCATTGATGATCTCATTACAATAGCACTTGTGAAGGAGTGGGAACTATTAGGCGGCAAGTGACCAGTCTGTTCTTGAGGTTGATGTGTTGGAAGCAGGAAAAGTGTAAGGATCTGGGCTGTTCTGACAAGGACCATATTGTGATGATGAGTGGGTCAGAGCGTCTGCAGAATGGCAGGTCTCTGCAGGGTGTTCCTAGTATGTAGTGATTAGTACCTTCCAGAGATGGTCCAAGGAAGGACAACCAGTGAACCAGCAAAAAGGTCATGGGCGTCCAAGGATCCTACATGCACATGGGGAGCAATGGCTGGCCCATTGGGTCCGTTCCCAAACTGCTGAAAAAGTTCATGCTAGCTATGATAGAAAGGTGTCTGAACACACCATGCCGCACCATAGCTACGTAGCCCCATATGCATCAGGACCTCTGTCCACCACCAAAAACAGCTTCAATGGGCACGTGACCAGTAGAACTGTAATTAAGGTGTATAAACAGATGGAAAAACAGCCTTTTTTGAATTCATAGGCACAAACATATTTACGTGTGTCTACTTATTCAGCCCTGCGCATTCATACCAGTTATAAGAAGGAGTTTTAATAATAATCAGCCGGGACTGCTTTTTGAGGCACATCACAGGACACTGAATCAAAACAAAGGTAATTTACATGTCAGGCACATATACAAAAACAGTCCATTTTAATCAAAGGGATAAAAAGTAATTTAGAAAATAGTCATATAAAAATAAATGATGACCGTTTTTGGTACACCCATGCAACCATTGCAAGTTGAGCTCGGGAAACAAAACAAAATACAAAATACAATAAACTTGCAGGTTGTAGTCCTTTAATCTTCAGCCTTGTCAGGCTGTGTCCTTATCTATCAAAATAAATGTGGTGATAAAAGCGTTTAAACGTTACTGAAGGAGAAGAGTAGATTAAAGGACATAAACGGCATTTTTGCCTCTGCTTTTAAGGGTTAAACAGTGCAGACCTATTCTTACATCACATACACTTTAGATAAACAGACTTGTTGTTTATCTGTACTTTCACAGTCCACTCTCTGCTCATACGCCAGGCCTAGAGGGAGAAAGACGATACGTTTAGCCACATTTGTGTTTGCTGTGCTGGCTGGTCTAAGATGACAGGGCTGGACGGTGGTGCAGGGGGCCTGACTGAGGGAATTTGTGTCAGAGATGTCGAGACGGCTCAGGCTCTGCATGCTCAGCCTCTCGCCTTTCATCAGCTCTGTTGCAATTGATGGCTGTCAGCACCGCGCTGAGCCTGCGCTTTCACCGGCTCTGTAAATGTGGCCAAGGTTAGGCTTTCTAATGACATCATCATTGACTCGCCACCACCACTGAGTTGAATGGCTATCCCACTGGCTGTGGTTTTGCTTTGTGTGTGCTGTGAAAGGCAATAGAGATCTCCCTGCAAACATTGTGTTTGATTTTGCAGTTACACTGTGCAAATGTGTAGCTCTTCTGCAAATTCTAATGCAGATTTTTGTTTGCTTTCTGAATTTAATATATTAGAAAAAACAAAACATAAAATGTGTCATGATTTTGCACGGGCCACATTTCGTGTTTTAGTTTCCCCTATATGTTCAATTCAGCAAATCATCAGTAATTGTGCTTTAAAATGAGCTCTCTGTAGTTAAAGTGTGTTCTCTGTAGTGGATAATAAGGATTAATATTATCACTGATTTATCTGAGGTAGGATGCAGACCGTGACTACTAATGGCAGTATTTTGAGACAAACCAACTGTGCTTATAGCAAACTCTGATGGATTATTGACTTCTTAAGTGGGTGTGTAGAGATGGATGGTGAAGAGTATGTGTATGTGTGTTTCTCTGTGTGTGTGTGTGTGTGTGTGTCGGATTGTACTTCTAGGATTCCTGCTGGTCCAGTCTGTTGTGGTGCACCTGTCTCCTGAATGATAATAGTACATTGCCGATAGTCTCAGCCCATTTGGCTAAAGATACTACCTCCTTTAATTGCCTTTCATTTACATGCCTGCTTCCCAGAATGAATGCTTGTTTTTTCTGAGTACAGCCAAAGGCTGTCCACTGTGTAGCTAATAGATGCTGCAACCATCCTTCTTTTGATAAAAAAAAAAAAAAATCTTCACCATTTGAAAAGACCATCTGTCCTTTACATCATGTGAATGTTTCATTTTTTCTGTGTCATATAAAGTTAGCGTTTTGTATATTGTGGAAGGGCATTTTGTGGTTTGTAAATTTGTGAGTTCAGTTTAATGTCTTGGAGTTAAAAAGCTTAGATGTTTATGACATCCCATCATTCCCACAAACTTATTTCACATGAATGTATTGTAGTACCAAAAATCAAAATGGCAGTGAGCTAAGTTGCAGCAGCCTCTCATTTTGATGCAAAAGTGTAGTTTTGAGTCGACTTTCACACTTTCGCAGCTTTGCTCACATGTGTATCAGAACAGCCGGTAGACATGTATACAACTGCCAGACCCTCCTTCAGTTATGATACAAAATAAGAAACTTACCTGAAGGATGGACTGCTGGAAAAGCTCCACGACCTCGGTTTGTTTCTGGGACCAGGCCTTTAGACCATGACATCGCCTGATGCTGCTGGCCTGGGGAGAGGACATTGCAAGCGGTGTGCGAGGAAGCAGAAAAGCCGTAAGCGGGCAGGGGTCCGTGCTAGGCTAAAAGTTAATGCTTGCCGGCCAGCTATCCCATCCATCCTGCTCACCAATATTTGCCACCTGGACAAAAAACTGGACTACTCTGGTTACTGTTCACCGCTGCTGGAGTTCATGACAGTTTTATGTACTGAAAGAATTCACCACTGTGCTCATGGTTGTGGTGTACATCCCACCCAGTACAATGCTCTGGCCAGACTTTGTGGAGTCATCAGTGAGCTCCAAAACTCACAGCCAGACTGTTTATTGATACTGAAGATTTTAGTCATACAAATGTTTGAGTTCTCCCTAAATTCCGTTAGTTTGTGGACTTTACGATGACGGGCGAATGTGCTGGACTGTTTCTAGACAAACATCGCAAGTGCATACCGCCCCCACCTCGGCAACTCAGACTACGTTTCAGTAATGCTGATCCCAGCATACAGACCACTCGTCAGACGTACCAAGCCCTTTCTGAAGAAGATGAAGGGCAGAACGTGATCACTCTTCACTCAACACCATCAGCTCCTCAGGGGAGATCATCCTGAGTATCAAGTTCTTTGGTGCTCTCATCATGGAGAACCTCACTTGGACCCTTAACACCAGCTCCATCACCAAGAAGGCCCAGCAGAGTCTCCTGTGCAGACTGAGGAGAGTGCAACTGGCCCCCGAAATCCTCACAACATTCTACAGAGGGACTATAGAGAACATTCTCCATAGAAATTGTAATGCATCACATCGCAATACCCTACAGAGGATAGTAAGGACTGCTGAGAAGATCATCGGGGTCTCTCTCACATCTGTTGCAGACATTTACACCACACGCTGCATCCTCAAAGCTACCAGCATTGTGGATGACCTCACACACCCCTCACACACCCTCTTCTCCCTCCTTCCATCTGGCAGAATGTTTCGCAGCATCCAGGCCTTTGCCACTAGGATGGGGAACAGTTTCTTCCCCCAGGCCATCAGACTCCTAAATCAGAACTGAATAACAAACTGTACATCACACACACACACACACGCACACACACACACACACACACACACACACACACTTAACTGAACTGCTTCCTTTATCCCAGTCACACTGCGTACAAACACAAAAATATTCTGCTATAAAGAAAGAAAACTTATTCCCCAACTGCCACTGTGAATTCCTTGCATTTATTTATATACTGTACATTTTTTCTAATTCTGTTGTTGCTGCTTGCTTTTTTGCACAATTTTTTATTGTTATCTATCTCAGTCTTTGTATTCCTTTGCATTTTTGGCACACTTAATTACTGCTGGTAGAATACAGTGTCATTATAATGTAATCACCCACACTCATATTGCTCGTGTTTTTTTGCACTCTCTCTTTAGTTCTGTATTGCCCATATTTGTGTAGTTGTGTGATGCTCTGTTTTTGTTCTTTGTGTTGCACCATGGTCCTAGACGAATGCTGTTTCACTTCACTGTGTACTGTGTATATGGTTAAAATGACAATAAACAGCTGCTTGACTTGACTTTACCTTTTTGAGCACTTCTAATACAATTTTGTAATCACTTGTCCCTGTCATGTAAACAAACTACTATCTGTAAAGAGTGGTATTGCATGTCAGATGGCTCCTTCCTGTCAAAGTAGGTGGTTCTTGGGCAACATTTGCCTGTGATACCCAAAAGTTTTAAGCTGCCAATGTAAATGTAAATGAGTTGCTAATGTAAAAAAATGTAAATGTAAATGCAATTAAATTTCAACATGTCTATCTTGTACTTGAACACTATGTCTAATTTTCTAAATGAAAAAGCCATGTGTGATAGCTTTGAGATTTTTTAAATGTTGTGACCTGTTTGGCTCTTTGTTTTGGTTACCTTTACTGCCAATAATTCAGTAAAATTATTTATTGTGAACACTGGGTTCATATGAACCTGAACATAAAAATCATGTCATTGCCATACAGTGTGCAATCTCCAGTCTTCATGTAATAATGGGATGGGGGAGGACACTTAAGCGTGGGGTGATGAAAAGGGTTGATATTCAAAAACAAAACATGTTCAGTCAGTGGCAAACCGTGATAACAGAGATGATCTAGACTCATAATTCTTAATACAGTCCAGGTCGTGCAGGTGCAAACAGTAGCAGAAAGGCAAGACAAAACACATGATCCAAAATAGGCAAAAATGTTGAGAACCAAAAACAAGTGGTTCAAGGTTCAGTGCTCACTTTATTGTCATCAACAACCTGTGTGCTGTGTACAGCAAGTACATAATGAGATGAAACAACTTTCCTCCATGATCACACTGCACATATAACAATAACAATACCTGTCTAAAATGCAGATAGTGGACATTAGACATGAGACTATATAAACAATTAACAGTCCAATTGCACTTTGTATGTAGGTAGATGTAATACAAAAGAAGCTTTTTTTTACCTGCATACATGTGAACATTTAGTGAGCCATGCCACACTGGTCAGCAGAGTATTGAACGTAACAGTATAAATAGAGTGAAATAGTGTGTTGCATGTAAGGAAACTGCACATAAAAAATCAGCCCTTTCAACATGTAGAAATTAAAGAGATGGAGGAATATGATATGTCATTTGGAGTTTATAATGTATGACATTACACATGGAAGGACATTAGCAGCATCTGAGCATATTGTGCATTCACATCACATTAAATATTGCACAAGAACCGTCATTTAACAGCAGTGTATTGGTATGAGGTATAAGTTATTTGGCAGCATGTGAGTGGGAAAATGTTCAAGTTCAGGACTATTTATCAGTACATAGTGAGACAGATGAAGGTAAACGTGCAAGTGCAGTTCATGGTCCAGAGTGAAGTGTGTGAACTAAAGTGAATGAAATAATGTGAATAAGTGCATTACAGCAGTTGACAGAAACCGTGTGTGTTGAGAAGTCTGACGGTTTGTGGCATGAAGCTTCTACACTGTCTGGAAGTGCAGATGCTGCGATACTACCTACTTGATGGCAAAAGAGCAGTCAAACTGTGTAAGGGGTGAGTTTTGTCCTCAACAATGGTGCATGCTCTTCCAGTGCAGTATTTGTGGCAGGCGTCCTGCAGGGAGGGCAGAGGCATACCGACTTTCTGAGCTGCTCTCACAATCTACTGGTGTTGTTGCCAGAGGTAGTGCAGCTCCCAAACCAGACTGTGATGTAGCTTCTGTAGAAAGTGAAGATGCTTTTGTGCTTTCTTAACCAAGGAGGAGGTGTGTATTGATACGTGGACACCCTGGAATTTGGTGCTGCTGACCCTCTCAACAGTGGAACCATTAATGGAGAGTGGAAAGTAAACACTGAAAGATTTCCTCGAAGAAAAGGCCACAGTCATGTCTTTTTGTCCACATTAAGGCACAAGTTGTTGACTATGCACCAGCCAGCGAGTCTTGTCACTTCTTCCCTGTTTGCTGTCTCATCGTTGTTGTTTATGAGACCCACTATTGTCATATTATCAGCAAACTTTATGAAGTGGTTAATGCTGAAGTCTGCAGAGGAGTCATGAGTTAGCACAGTGAAGAGCAGTGGGCTGAGAACATAGCTCTGTGGAGCACATGTGCTAAGTGTGATTATGCTAGAGGTGTTCGTTCCAGTGTAAACTGATTGAGGCCTCTTCAGGTGAAGAAAAATAATTCAGCTGAAATTGATGAACGGCACCCTCACAAGTGTGGTTTTTCTTTTCCTAGTGGGTCAGTGATAAGTGAAGTGCAGTTAATGTGGCATCTCCAGTGGAACGGTTAGGGCAGAATGCAAACTGGAGAGGTTCCAAGGTGCTGTGTATGAACGCCTCTACACATGCTCTGAATGCCCTTGGTATTCGGAAAGCACCCCCGGATCTTCTGGACAAGGGGATGTTTTGCTGTCTTGATTGCCTGAGACAGATTAGCTTGCACAATGCTGAGGCCCACTTTGTCGCCAGATCTGAATGCAGCAATTCTGGCTTTCAGTAGCTGCCGAACATTGGCAGTCATTCAAGGTTTCTTGTTTGCACTTCTGTTGATGATTTTGGTGAGAGTAACATCCTCTGTGCACTTACTGATGGATCCAGTTTCAGATGCTATGTACGCGTCCAGGTTAACACAGTCCCCATAAGTGGCAGACCTCTCCGCTGGTCTGGTCCGTTTGAGAAGAGGTTTGTAGGCTGGCATCATCTCATCAGACATGTTGGCTGGACATGGGTGTGGTTCCTCTCTGTATGCGTCCTTAATGTTGGTATAAACTTAAAACATTTCTCCCCTGGTCGCAAAATCCATGTGCTGGTAGAATCCAGGTAGTATTGACTTCAAGTTTGCATAGTCGAAGTCACCAGCAATGATAAAAAACCATCGGGGTGTGCATTGGTTAGCAAAAATAAATAATAAAAAGCAGTATTTTGTATTTTGTGGAAAAAAAACTTTCCTTTAATTATGGCCTTGAGTCCGCTGGGATACTTCTCTGCCAACTTTACACACGTAGACTGTGCAATATTTGCCAACTCTTCTTTAGATAATTGTTCAAGCTGAAATTGGATGGTGACTGTTGCTGAACTTCAATTTTCAAGTAATTCCACAGATTTTCAACAGGATTAAGTCTGGGCTCTGACTAGGCCATGCAAGGACATTCACCTTTTATTCTTCTCCAGCCACTGTGTGGTCAATTTTGCAGTGTGCTATGAGTCATTGTCATAGTGGAAGGTGAACCTTCTTCCCACTTTCTGGCAGAGGGCAGTAGGTTTTCCTCAAGAATTTGACTGTATTTTGACCCATCCATTTATCTTTCTGTCCTGACAAGTGCCCCAGAGAATCACCCCCACAACAGGCTTCTGCCACCTCCATGGTTTGCCATAGGTATGATGTTCTTTAGAGGGTGAGCTGTATTGGCTTTCCAACAAATATACTGTTTGATGCTGAGGTCAGATAGTTCAATTCTGGTCTGATCTGACCATACCACCTTTTTCCACTTGGCCTCAGAATCTTCAAACTGCACATTTGTGGAGCATTTGTGAAATTGTTGTCACATGAACACAATGACCACTCTTTGCCCTGAATTCCTGTAACTGCTTCAGTTGCCATAGGCCTCCTGGTAGTCTCTCTGATCTGTTTCCACCTCACCCTTCCATTCAGTTTGGAGGGATGGCCTGATCTGAGGAGGGTTCTAGTAGTACCAAACACTTTTTACTTCTTAATTCTTGACTTTACTATGCTCCTAGGGATTGATAAAGCGTTTCTATTTTTTCCATCCATTTCCTGACTTGTTCCTGTCCACAGCTGTATTCCTGAGATCTTTTGCCAGTGCCTTTCCATGCATAGTTGATTGTTTGCTTTCGCTTGCACTACCAAGCACTGGAATGCTCGGTAGATGTTTTTTTTTTACTAATCAAAACGATTAGAGTTGATTACAGTGCGCAGGGGAGAAAGTGATTAGTTACACCTGATTAAGTTTACAATTATTTTTTAGGAGGGTGGTAATCCTTTATCCATCTCAGTGATTATTTTTTTTCCCTAAACTGTTGCTATCATGTCTTTCACTTGTATGTCGTAGTTGCACTGATACAGCTGGAAAAATAGTTTTTTGTTTATTTCTGGCTGCAAAGCAACAAAGTGTGAATATTTCAAAGGGGCTGATTAGTTTCTATACCCACTGTACATAATAATGAATAATTGGAGTTTATTTATGTTCAATTATATTCTATTGGAAAGCACAGCATTAACAAATTCAAATCAATTCACAATTTTGGATCCACACCACGCCTGAAAGATTTCCCCATATGTTGCATTGAACTATGACTGAGAAATTTTTGTTATGAAATGACTCTGTTCAGGTACGTTGCCTCATCACGTGTTGCTTTTCTAGGCTCACTGTATGAGCTTAACAACCTGTGAAAGAGTCTAAAAAAAGATATTGCTATTAAATTAATTCATTAACTAAATTAGTGAATTAACTGATTTGGACACTGCTCTAATTGAAAACTTATTTCAAAAGAGCAAACTGTATTCCAAGTGTGAATAGAAGTGTCAGTGAATGAACTGTCATTTCGTGATAATCTGTACATTTAATTTTATTTATATTATTTCCTGTTTAACTTTGGATTACTGTTTTAAAGTCTAGGATTAAACAAGCCATTGTATACGGCTCTGGAAAAAATAAGAGACCACTTCAATTTATTTTTAAATCAGCATCTCTGTGAGTGTGACAACCATTCCATGCCGGTGTCTGTTAAATTCCTACACAAGCACCTCATTCTGCTTTATGAGGTACTGATTAGTG